>JZLH01S0422027.1:60897-82656 GCA_001188425.1 Eucidaris tribuloides
AGTGACAGCATAACTGTCCAAACTTTTGTATTCTAGAGTGTTTATTTGTCCATTCAAATACTGTCAGATATGTCAGATTGCAAAGTTCAACAATTTTTTTAAATGGGTCTTCCACAGTGTTATATAGCGTCTTTAATACTATGTATGTCAGCGCAGGAAATAACCCAGGGCGACGGGTGACTTAGCCCTTGGCAAAGCCCAAATCGCCCCCTAAAATCCCCCAAACCCAATTCTTTGGGGCGACCATTTCCTTCAGAATCGCCCTAAGACTTGCTACGAAACGTTTCACATTTTTAAATTTTTTATTATGGCATTCAAACAAAAATGAATTAAATGGTTGCTTTCATGGATGAAGCACCGGGTAAAACATCTGCAATCTTTCATTGCATTCTTCAAATTCTGATGTACAATGAAAAAGTAGCCCCAGTGGTAGAAAAATAGACCCCCAAAATTCAAAAATAGCCCCAAGGCTCTAATAAAAATCGCCCTTAAAACATAAAAATTAATTCCTACCCTGATGTATGTACTACTAAATGTAATGGCATATACTTTTTATTCTAATAACACTACTGAAATGGTACTACATGTATGTGATACAAAACTGTACTAATAATGCATTTAGAGTTAAACCAGGTCAACTTGTCACAAGATGATTAATGTCAACAGTTTAACAGCATTTAAAGATTGTGTCAGGGATGTGCAAGTCCATTACTTCCCTTCATTATCAATACCAAACGGTAGTTTAGTACTTACAAATGGTGTGTTGAAAGTCTGAGATCCATACGTCATGAATTTGTTGTTTTATGAGAAAAACTAATAACGACATATTACCAAAATGTTGTTCTTTCTGTGAGTTTCAATTTTGCTCTAACTGCGAATCGTGGTTACTGTGCACCGTAGCAAGACCAGCGCAGCCCTCTGATTGGTTAACGGCTATCCCCTGCGCGACCTTTGGCTAATGGCTGATCGGACCATTTTGGAATGGCACATGCATGTTTGAGGTCGCGAATTTTTTGAAATTGCTGGCCAGTCATTTGAAAAAGGATGAAGTTTAACCGTCCAGATTTTCACCAAAACTCAATATTTTACCCCAAGTATCTATGAGAGGTGTTTATTTATATTAGTCTTCACATTGGATATGATCTCAGCTGATTTGATTCATATAGATGTTTTTTGACGTGCAAATCAATGACACAATCTTTAAGGCAATGGTTTTGAGAATAATCACATGAATCGTAACCATTAACTGTGTGTGATTTCCCACAATAACCTAATTCTTGGTACGATGTATGACACCCATTACCTCACTGCCAAAACATTTTGCAGATTTTAAGTGATATCACTGTTTTTTGTTTGTTTGTAAAACTGGAATGCATAAGATGTCATTTTGCTTTTGTTTAATTCAATTGTTTTTTTTTAATCACCAAAGGCATGTTTCACACATTATTTTTCATCTATTTCAGGACAAAAGTGTAATTAACATCAAAATGATAGCTTAGTGTTGTTATCTAGTGATCCTCAACAGATATACCACAAATACATGTAAACATGTAAACATGAACACATGAATTTACTTGTCTATAATATACACAGATTGAAAACGAAGAATATGAAGAATAGTGTGAATATTAAATTCAAAATTCAAACTGAAATTTCAGCTTAACTGCTTATACACCTTTCAGAAACATGTAAATGGGAACATTTACATCAGTTTATAACTGAGAACAGGATCTATGTAAAAATAAATAAACAGATATATAAATAAATAATTGAATAAATAAATAAGTAAATGAATAAATAATTACATTATTGAATAAACAAATAGATTAGCACAAGTATGCAAGGAAGTTTGTTTTTCTTTCACTTTGACAAGTAAAACTGATGAGATAATAATTATGTGGGAGTTGGTTTCAAAATATTTACAGAAAATCAATGATTAATCGGGGTACTTTTTTCCTGAAATCTGAAGGAATAATTGGAGTGTGACCATTGGTTTGTGTGGGATGATGCGGTAGCTGCAGCTCTCCCACTCTTTCTATCTCTTTATCTGAAACTCGGCCACCAAGTCATGGTCAAATATGAATAAGTTGAAAAATAGTAATATGCAGAGTGATCTAAAAACAAGTTTCAGCTGACTTTTTAATATGTCTGTTCACAAGGGCACAGAAAGTGGGAATTATACATCTTTACGTTAGTTTATGAATGAAAACAGGTCCCAAATAAGCTACAGTTGAACCTGCTTACCAGCCACCTGTCATAGCAGCTACCCTGCATAAAGCAGCCACTTATTTTATTTCCCTTCTCTGGCCACTATAGACAGGTTTAAATTTATATGGTAAATAAAGTACCATAAAGTTTTTTCTCCGACTTTCACACAAAGGGATTGCTACTATGAGATCATCATAGTCTTGTGGGAGTTTGTTTCTAAACATTCAGAGGAAATTTGATGATTGAGCTACTTTTTTTTCCTGAAATCTGGTCAAATTATTGGGGTGTGAATGTTGGTTTGTGTGGTCAGTCCCCAGTTGATGGTAAATATATAATGAAATGAATATGCAAATAAATAAGGACTGGGAATTGCTTTTCCAACAAGTATGATTTTCAACCAATGAGATTATTACTATGAGATCATACTTCATCATCCCTTTCCATACATTTGGAGGAAATTTGATGATTGAGCTACTGTTTCCCTGAAATCTGGTTGAATTATTGGGGTGTGAATATTGGTTTGTGTGGTCACTCCCCACGATGATGATCATGACAATGTCGGCAAATCTGTCTCTGAAAAGGCAGACAGTAAGTCATGGTCAAACTATGCAAACCCCTCTGACCAACATCAATCACAGGCATAAAACAGACTGATTACTTAAAAAAAAAGGAAAGAAAAAAAAACAGCATTACCAAATTGATAACAAGCAGGTCTGGATGTACTTTCCATTCAAATCTAAACATTATGGATTTCACTCATATCAAACAAAAATAAAAGCAGTTATTCTGTCTCACACTTATTGTTATCTGTATATAACAAATAGATACACATAATGTAAAACAACATTTTTGTTTTTGTTTTTAAAGTAAAAATACATATTATAGAAGAAACAATGTCTACATTAATTGGTGTTACATGCAATCAATAAAAAAAAAAACACCCATAAAACATTTAAAGAAAACACACAAGCATAACCAGAGGGAGGGGGGGGGGGAGGGGCAGGGGGCAAGTGAATCCAACAACGGTGTTTCTTTGGGCGAGTTACGTGCTCCAGAATATTTGGAAATTTGTTGGTACATTGGTGTGAGCGGACAAAATTTGATATAAACAGACAACTCAGTTTTGTGGAACCACTAAATGATGTAAGACCTAAATTAATTTTCTACATTTTCCCTACCATGGGCCCTTACCATACTTTCCTCCATTTGGTAACCACTTGTTCGCTGGATCAATGCTAGCAATAGCCTCTACACTTGTAAGATGTAATAAAATACAATTGTATTCCCATTGAATTAAGACATTTGTTTGTTGTTTTTATGTGCATGTACAATAACGCGCAAACATGTCCATCCATAGGATGCTCAAGGCGCTCACAGTAAGTGTCCTTCTTGGTTATGAGTATACACGTAGCACGGTGGGGGAGGGGGAGATGGTGGGTGTTCAAACCACCAATTTTTTTCCAGAAAACATTCCCCTTTAGAAAAGAAAAAGGGGGTAAAGATAATGAAAGCAGCACAATTTTGAACTTGACCAAAAGATGGCTGAGAAATGGTTTTATATCATCAATGAGTCAACATCAATATTTGGGCCTCAGAATATGGGCGTGGGATTCCCTCCCCTGGTACCCACAAACACCTTTGTTCCATTGACTGAGCAGAATGAAAAGCCAGGACCAGGATTTGGTTTAGGGACTTAACATGAATCAGATCAGTACAGGACTCTGATGTATATCCCGACATACAATCAAAAACCGCACAATGACGCAGAATCCGTGATTCAACAACAACACCACGGACAAATACAACAATGCTGTAATTTGCTGAAATGACTGGACCCGAGTCCACATAATAAGAGACTATAGTCGGTAAAAGGCAGAAGTTAATTTGAAACCTCTTTTGTATTTGGTCCACCATGACTTCTCAATTTTGTACTACAAATGTGGTCATGCAAACTCTAGATAATTGGAATCAGTGCTTTTGTGATTGTTTAGTAAATGATGACAGGACGGAAACACTGCGGAAGTAAGGACTGAAGTAAGGCAAATCTTGGATGTTTATATGACTTCTAAATCTTTAATTTGAAAATTATTTCTTTGTTCAAACGATGACCAATAGGCCACTACAAATTCAGTTATATGTCAGAGAAAGAGAAGCCAAATAATTGAGGCAGATTAGAAATGTAATTTATATTATTACCAGTTCAAAACTAACTGTAGAAAGATAAGTTGTACAAGTATACTTTACTAAAATTGTTTGTAAATAATTATTCAACATAATAGATCTGTTAAAATTATATTATAACAAATATTTACATGAATTGAAGCTTAATCTGATTTTTTTATGGATTTTTTTTAATGTAATCACAATTTCCTCTTAAAAACTCTTCTCTTCATAAGCCTGATATGTTATCAATGTCTCTAGTAAGTGTGAAAATGATGCAATGCATAAACTGCACCTCAGGTTCAAAGTGATCATTAAAGGCAAAGTTCACCCTGATGTCAACTTGGTTTTAATAAAGGCAGAAAAATGAGAGAATCATAATAATGAAAGTTAGGCGAAAATCCACCAAAGAATAACAGAGTTATGAAGTTTCAAAGGTTTAATTTTGTGACGTCACATGCGAGCAGCTCCTCATATATCATGTAATATAAATTTCATAAATTGCCATTTTTTAATGGTTCGTGAAAATTGAATGGGTATTTTTCATAGAAGCCTGTATGAAATTATGTTTCTGATAATATACTGAATGCACATGTAAAATCATTTTCAAATTTTTGAGAAAACTGCACTTTAATGGAATTTATATCAAATGGCATATGGCGAGCTGCTCACATGTGACGTGACAAAATTAAACCTTTGAAACTTCATAACTCTGTCACTCTTTGGTGGATTTTCGCTAAACTTTCATTAATATGTTTCTCTCATTGTTCTGCTTTTATTAAAACCAACTTGACTTCAGTGTGAACCTTGCCTTTATGTGCTTCAAAAAATATGAAAACCTAGGTGTGACTGATTTTAAACAAAAATCCCATATGGACGATGATGTTTATAGAATAACCCAAACCACATGAGGTTTTGGAAATCTTGACAGTGATATAGCAAAATTGTCAAAACATTTGAATTCATGGTTGTTACATTCATCCGAACATACAGCCAACTCAGACATCAAAATCATTCAAAATGTGTATCCATAATTTTACACCATGTTGTGAATATAAGTTGAAGTTAATTCAATCAACCAGATACTTCTTTGTTCAGTAATGTTGTTCAGTATATCAATATTCTTCACAGGAATATCATATATACTGCTGATGATCTCTTTTCAGTGCTTTGGCAGCTGATACGTGGAAAGGCTATCAAGTATCTCCTCTCTTGACCTACTGGGTGGATCCTTTCGACCTACCAGGGTCCAAATGGCCATGACTGTAAACACCATTGAGCTGTTTCCTTGAAAAACAAGCAGCGATTTCCTCAGAAAGTACACACTGACATTGTGCTACCATCTCCTGGTCCGTTTCCTGAAAAAATACATGTGGATAGTTCAACATCTAGGCTGTACTTTTTAGTTGTTTCTACCAGGTGAAAGTATTCAACATGTTAGAGATGACGGCTGTCAAAAAACAGATCATGGACTATGAATGTGAATCAATCTGATTACAAGTCATTTCAGCCATCTATTTCAGAACATTAGGGTCCAAAATACTTGACACCTACAAATACTTCATATTCCTGCTTGTGCGAAGAGAACAAATACATGTATGTTGAGAATGTATCACTCTTTATGAATCAATATTTCATAAGCTGATTGGGATGTTCTAAATTTGGAGGTATTCATATCTACACAGTAAGTTTGAGACGTACCCTGAAGCATAGAGTTAAAGAATACAAAATTGTACAACTAACTGATGAACGAACAAACAAACAGTAAATGAACAAACAAACAAACAAACTGAACAAACAAACACACAAACAAACTAACTACTTAACCAACTAACCCCTTAATGAACTGTTACTATGTACTATATTTAACAATCAATCTAACAAACTAATATTCAAATACCAGTTAGAGTATCTGTAGGAGTTTGTTAAGGTTTGGTTCAAATATTGACATTTTCCAAAACACAGCAAAAATGTCCTTCCCAGACACTTTGCAGACAAGCTAAGAAACTATATCTAACTATGATAACACATTAATAAATTCGTTGCATATACGTGACAGATATAAACAAGCAGTATTTTGAGATTGGGTGGCTCGATCCAAGTTTACACTTTTTATAGGGTGAAGGTTACCTGTGCAACCTTCATACTGTGTACTTTCAAGTTCATAGAGACATCAGATATCATATATCAAGGTCAATATCACACCAGACACAATAGAAAGGTCAATGCAATATACTTACCAAAAACCCATATCTTATGATGTCAACTTGGACCAAGTCCAGTAACTCTTGAAATTATATTTTGGATCAGCTCATGATGCTCATCTATAAACAATTAATAGCATAGTTTTGGTCGATCAGACAAAATTTTCATCAATCATTCACAAAGTATGGTAATGTCTCGACAGACATCAGAAAACAACATCACACCTTCTGGAAATTGTTGGTAATGACCCTGTGATTATTTTTCAATTATCAGGGAGCAGATATTACAAGGTACACTTATATGGTTAAAAAAGTTGGGGCTCCTGAACTTTTCTGGTTTTCACTAATGTCTACAAAATGCAAGTGTTTCAGAGTGTGTGATTTTCATGATATAGGTCTATGTCAATTTGAAAAAAAAAAAATATATATATATAGGAGAAAATGTCATTTCTCACCCTTTATCAAAACCCTATGCTGCCTTTAAAGCTCAGTGACATGATTGGGAGAAATAAAAAATGCCTCAAGAACCAAATGAGTTGAAATGTATACCAACTATACACCAGATGGAGTGGATCTCCCAGCTGGAAGGATTTGTCTGTAATTTGTTAACTTAACATGCTTAAGGAGAATCAAGCATAAACATACTAGTACATGTATTTTAATTTTATTGGGGCATGATGAAAATAAGACCCATAAAGTGCCACACAGCAGGTTTGCCTGCCACGAGGGATAACTGACATTAGTTATTTTAGAATGAGTCAATGTTTGACTACAAGATTTGTACAGGATAATCCTTGCATAATTTACTTGATTCCAGAATAGTTTTTACCCCAAGTTGAGGACTACCCCCAATCATGTCATTTACCTTTAAGCCCAGATATTATGACTGAATCTCATAAAGTCTGATAGTGAGACTACATATCCAGGCAACTCCTGTTTACTACAGAATTGGCCTACCCCGTTTTTCCAGCTAAACTGGAGAAGTAGATACTGGAAATGATAAAAACAAATGAAAAAAAACAGATGCAAGGACAAATCAGTTGGGCTGTTCTGGAATGATAATTCATATCGTAAACCAATAAGTGGAATCCTGTTGTTAATCCTATCTTTCACATGAAGCCAGCCCAAAAAAAAAAAGTTTAGAACTACATCAAAATTTATCTGAATCCCAATGTCTAACTAGTTGGGTGAGCGTGAATTCGTGAAACCGTAAATTCAAAACACATGTCAAACCTATTTCTTTGAAAATGTTTACATTTAAAACAATGTTACTCAAATTGTTAGGTATCCATATGCCTTTTTGTATTATAAATTTGACAGTGACAGGAATTATGTAGGTCTATACTTTTATGCAAGCACATGACATTTAGATAACGTAATGCTGATCATATTCTGAATTTTGATGTTTCCTTGCACATCATAGAAACAGCCTGATGGTTTTCATGTCTTTGTGAAATTTTATCAATCACAATGTGTTTCAAATACTTTACAATTCTTTAAAACAATGAAATGTCAAATATGATGCACTTCTTACATATTTTTGATGCACTGGTCAGATTAGTATTCTGTCAACATTAATGTTCTGAAATGGCTGTCTCGTATGTTGTAACTTCAATGTAAGTGCACTGAATTTTGAGCATTATTGGCAGGAAATTTGATTAATTTAGCTAAAACAATGGTGCGGTCGGGAAAACCGCATCACACTTTGATGGATCTGTAAGGTAATTGAGATAATACATCAATATATGTTGTGTAGCAAATGACTTTATTGAATTGATTTTGAGTTCATGGACTCCAAATTACACACTACCCGGCTTCCATGTTGAATAGGAAGTCATTCTACAAGAGATTTTGATATAAACCTGAGTTTTGGGATGCATTTCTTCAAGAAATACATTGAATGAGACACAACATGTAGGCCTAGACACATACATGTACCCACACCATCAGATAAGTTGTAGAAAGATGATTTTAACAGGAAAAAAATGTGATACAGGAATTCTGAATATTCTTAAAGGCAACGTCCACCCTGATGTCAAGTTGGTTTTGATAAAAGCAGAATAATGAGAGAAATGTATTAATAAAAGTTTGGCAAATATCCACCAAAGAATAGGGAATTTATGAAGTTTCAAAGTTTTAAATTTGTGAAGTCACATGCGAGCATGTAATATAAATTGCTTCAAGTGCCACCTTCTCAGAAATGACGCTACCTGTGCATTCAATATATAACTAGAAACATTATTTCATGCATGCTTCTATGAAAAAAAAAAAAAATTCAATCATCATGAACCAATAAAAAGTGGCAATTCATAGAATTAATATTACATGACATATGGGGAGCTGCTCGTATGTGACGTCACAAAATTAAAACTTTGAAAGTTCATAACTCCGCTATTTTTTGATAGATTTTCAGCAAACTTTCATTAATATGTTTCTCTCATTGTTCTGCTTGTATTGAAACCAACTTGACGTCAGGGTGGACCTTGCCTGTAAGTCTGTATGTCACGCAAAATTAACAATTTAATTCAGCTGCTTTCAACACAGTGTAAGTACAGGAATCAACATGGTTACATCACATGGACAGTGACCCATGCATGCATGACTCATATGTTGTAAGTCCACAATGTTACAACAATAAAACAATTAGGTAGGATGTTTTACTACATGTATTTAGGCCGAAGATTACGAGATCATGCCAGCTAATTCCTTTGTGAGATTCTATTTACCTAAAAGACCATAATTTGTTGGGTTTTTCACCGCAAAGTAGCTTAGTTTAGACAAAACCAGTTTGCGGAAACACTCTTGAACAATGCTAGCTCAGCTACTGACTGACAAACCAACATCTAATCAAATATAGTTTAGAGATATTGGTATTTCCCATGTAAAAGATATTCTTAGAATCTTGGAAGGATTCCCCTAGGAGAGGGGGGTAACACTGCACACTAATCCTTGGTTGAAATGAAATGAACCAACAAGTCAGTTGCATACCAACATTCCAAGTCATCTTCTAACAGTGTACAGTTATGTGTGGTGTGTGGTGTGGGGGAGGAGTCCATGGGTATAGTAGTCAGTGGTGGTGGTCCAAGGGGGGGGGGGGGGGATACCAATATGAGTCATTCTCTGTTTAGGAGTTCCCTGATTCTATCTGTATGTAAACATGAGAGACACACACAGGCTTCATGAATCACCCACCACACAGTGTGAAAAGATAAGAGCCATCTTCAAATCTTCAATATATTTCAAAACAAATAGCGCTGGCGGGTCTTGCAGCAGTTAACTCCAAAGTTATGTTTATTTATGTTGACCTTTGACCCCTTGTCTGATCTCGTTTCAGGTCATTGCTCTGCTCCTGGCCACCTTTGCGCCTATTTTTTTTCTAATTCCAAGATTTTTTTTAAAAAAATTCTTCTTTTAACACCAAGATTTTGGAAACTGTCACTGATATCGACACAAAACCAAAAGGTGACAGACGTACTTGAGAATTTTGTTTTGACTGTTTTTTGACTGATGATAGTCACATTATCATCGAAAGGACACATCTGCTAGTACTGGCTCTGATATAACGCAAACCTCAAATCATTAGTGAGGGATGAAGGCAAAATAGAGATGTAGGCCACGGCCCAACTGAAACGCTTCATGACAAACATGTAGCCTAAATCCATCAAGTGTCTACTCTTGGTCCATCAAACTAGTTTCAGAAGATAACTGATATCTAGACAGTAGTATAACAGTGGATCTATTTATTTAGAAATTGGCTGTGTGGAGAGACAAATAGATATGCACACTCTGTCTACAATATATCAGCTAATGTACTGGTTTGAGATGCCCTGCAACGAGACCACCCAGTTCAAAGAAGCCCATACATAATAAAGAACTGGATGTCACAAAACTACAAAATGCTCTTTTGACTCAAGCCTTTTGTTTTTATTCTGAGCTCATTTATGTTAATAGTCACAAAACAAAAAAATATGTCAATGGAAGTGTTTAATGAAGGGATTAAACTCCTAACATGTTGCTGGTGCAATCTTGTGCCACAATTGTGTCAGCTTCAAAATACTGGAATGATTTGCCACTTACAATAAGACAGTCTTCATCAGATACCTATTTCAAAAAGGCATTAAAAACCCATCTTTTAGCAGTTTGTAGTTTAAGCATTACATAGTTGTATACAATTGTAAGCGCTTTGGGCCTAATGGGAAAGCAGCAGTAATAAGTGAATAATAATAATAATAAATAATAATAATATAATAATAATAATAATAATAATAATAATAATAATAATAATAATAATTGATACCATTTCAAAATTTAAGAGTGAAAATTATGACAGTAATGTTATTCATTATTACAGTTTTGTGTAGTGGAGGAATATCCCTCCTTAAATTATTCATAAAACTTGAAGGTTTTAATTGGAAATTTTCCAACAAATTACACAATTGAACACAGTTGTTTTCTTTATTGTGTGCAAATGGGATTTTTTTTTCCTTCTAATTCATGTTCATATAGACATCTATTGATCCTAATTAAAGAACTTACAAGATCTTCTTTAACTCTTGAAACCTTGACAACAATGAAATAAAACTTAAATATCTAGAAATGGTATACATTTAACATTTTTCACCACCAAGCATGTGTAAAAACTTATAGCTTTTGACACTATGTTCAAAATATTCCTCAATGTAGCTCACTGTCAAAAACATGTGCCATGTACATTAAAGATCAAACATATGGCGTACCCTAAAGCTATATTATTTCACTTTTCCTTTGCATACATTTCATCAATATTCATTCCCATGATAACATCTTTCTCAACATAATAGAGTTGATAAATGGTTTTATGAAACATAAGTAGTATATGTTTGAAGAAGAGGCATAGGAATTCAATTTCTTGTGCCCAAATAAGTACATTTATGTATTATTAAGCAAAAATCTTTGTGTATTTCAACATCTTCAGCAACTTGCAGATTCCAAGATTCCAGCCAGTACTGTAAAACCACAATGACTCAACTCGAAGCATTCTGCAAGTGACTAACAAGCTATGTGTACCATTTTTGGATAGAAACTTTGAAGAATGTTGTGGTTAGCATCTACCTCCTTGTCTTGAAGAAGTTTACTCCTCCACAATATGGTAATTTTAGCGAAGGTGATTTGATAAAAAAAGATGCGAGAGATGACCAGTCCATGAGTCACCTACATTGTTGGTATTATGTCTAGCCTCCCAGACATTTTCATCATGTAATCATTTTCATGGATGAATCAACATAAATAGATACTGGCCACTGTAATTCTTCAGGTGATTACAACCAGTACAATTGTTGTCTTGCATTGTTCCCACAATTTTATTTTCTACCAAAAGTCTTGAATAAAAATCAAATTTTTAAACCCCAAACCCCAAAATTTAAACATAGAAAAAGTGGATTAGTGTAATATAAAGAAAGAAAGAAAAAATAGCTGAAATAAATGAAAGAATGAATGAATGAATGAATCAATCAATCAATCAATCAATCAATCAATCAATCAATCAATCAATCAATCAATCAATCAATCAATCAATCAATCAATCAATCAATCCATCCATCCATCCATCCATCCATCCATCCATCCATCCATCCATCCATCCACACACACACACACACACACACACACACACACACACACACACACACACACACACACACACACACACACACACACACACACACACACACACACACACACACACATACATACATACATACATACATACATACATACATACATACTTACATACATACATAAATGATTAAATAAATAAATAAATAAGTAAATAAATAAATAGTTTTTTGTAATGTAATTTCTGGGATTTCTTTTTACAGAAAATTGCTCTTTGACCCCCCCCCCCCCCCATGATTTCCTTCAGGTCTTTAACCTGCAATCACCACCATGGTATCTATTTTAGCATACCGACACTGTGATACAAAGGATATTTTTTTTTTCAAATGATAAATTTATTCATTATTCATCTCATAAGTGATGCAAAATTTGTGTTCAGATCCATTTTACACTACTGAAATGAGATCAGTAAATTTATGATTTTTAAAAAAATATCCTCCATTTATTTATTTCAGTTGTTTCTTTCTTTATATTCCACTGTTTTTCTATTTTTAGTTTGTGTATTTTTTCTAACAATCAGATTTTTATTCAAATCTTCTACATCCATTTTAAAATTCTAAAATTTTGTAGACGTTAGACAATGCAAGAGTATCACATACAGATCGTAATGGGATAATGGCATGTGTCTACTCTACTCACATCACAATGAACACACTCGGAGATCGCAAAAATAGTATGGGATTGGGAATTACGGGCCTTATCCTAAATCTTAGGATTACATGGGACGCAAAATCTGCGTTTTTCATCTTTTCGATGATGTCTTGATGTTGACGGAGCGTGCAGGCCAGGGGTGCCATTAATCACACTTCATTCCATTTTCATACATCACTTTCCAGCGAGTTGACTAATGGATTCAACACATCATCGTCATATGCCCGAGCCTGCATGACTTCTGACTTGAATTTCTTCCAGGCACTTCAATTCGTTATCCCAATTTTGTCGTAAAATGCAGTGCTGCGCTGTGACTGGAAGATGAATTGAGGCATCAGAGATACGAGAGGCAATGTTTCCTGTCATTAGTGATCAATTATGTAAAGATGTCCCGGGCATGCATCCACAAGTCACGGACCAGAGGAGCAGTTGATGGGGAAGGCATCTCTAGTCTAATCTTCATAAGATGCAGAGATGTCATCCCCATGGGGTCCATGTAGACAGGACACAGTGCACTATGGTAGGGGAAGGTGGAGAAGGGGGGGGGGAATGGAGTATTGCAGACGTTTCAAATCAAGATGTTCAGGGCATCTACAAGTCAAAGAGGGAAGGTATCTTAGGTTGATTAAGTTCTAACGTGGTTAGATGCACAGATGTCCTCTCCATGGGGGTTCCTCTAGACACAAAACAGTACACTATGGTGGGGGACGACAAGGGGAAGGGGGGGGGGCATGGAGTTATTTCTGGACACTTTATGCATGGACCCTATGTTCAAGGCATCCCAGGCCGATTGTGGTCTGCATCATCAGACACACAGATATCATCCAAATGTATGGGGTCCTTCCTGAATAGAAAACGATACACTGCGGTGGTGGGTTGGGGGGGGGTGGGGATGGGTATGGGGAATTTTATGTAAAGATGTTCAGGGCATACATGTATCTACAAATCAAGGAGGAAAAGCAGGTTGATGATGGGGAAGGCAGTTCTATTATGGTTCTGCATCATCAGATGCACAGATGTCATCTCAGTGGGGTTCTTCTACACAATATAGCCTACAATGCAGTGCGGACAGGGAGGGGGGAAAGGGACATGGGGTTCTGTGGATATTTTTTGCAAAGGGGCAATTCCACAGTTACTCACGTTACATTTGAAGGCATTTTGATTCACTTGTTGATCTCTCGCAGTATTATTAATGGTAGATAGCTTAAAGGTTTTATGCCATCACTAAGCAGTCATGTTGCTTCTGATATGTACAAAATAAAAATTTGAGAAAATAAATTTAACTGTATGAAAATTATTGAAATGTCTCGGTTACTCACATTACAAAATTTGGACATGCATAAAATGTAAAGAGGACTTAATTGAAAAATTTCCTCATGTGGAGCTCTCATTCAAAAAAGTTGTACCCTTATCAAAGCACTCTGATAGAGAGTCACAAACTGTACTGACTATATGCAAACTGCAGTGGGTTACCCTACTTTTGTATAAATTACAAGAACATAGGTTACTCTTACGGTTACTCACGTTACATTTTGTCCGAAGACATATTTTCAGTGTTATCCATGTAAATAGATTTTTATTGGAAAAGCAATACATTTATCATTGCAGTTTATATGCTTAACACAATTTCTTGGAAAAAACTGGAGAAAAAATAATATTATTTCATAAAACTTATATTTAATCACAGTAGGTGGAGCCTAGAAAGCAGTGTTAAAGAAGCAAAATTTGGGGTAGAAATGATGACCCCCATTGTTTCTTCATAAATCATAGCCAATCAAACCAATAAAATGTAACATGAGTTGAGATAAAGCCAAATTATACAGGGTGGCCCAGAAAGAATGCTACTAGTATAATCGCTTATTTCTTCACCATTATTGGCAAAATGTCATTAATTTTTATTTCGTTGGTTAGAACGTTCTTTTTCCAATAAAATGATACCAAGATCATTGATCTTGAGTAAAGCGTTTTGATTCTAAGGAGCCATTTTCGGAGGCAACAATTCCCAAATTCGCCAATTTCTACAGCGCGGTCATCGGAACGCCTAGATATTGTGGCCTCGTGAGCTTGCTAAAATAACCAGCGCCGCATACCAGACCAAACCTCGATGACAATGAGATAGTAGGCTAGCATCTCTTCTTTATGAAAGCGAGGGCAATTCCAGCTTTCAATAAGAAAGACGATGCAGCTACATCTCCAATTGTCGCTGCGTTTGTCTGGTATGCGGCTGGTATGGCAAGCCAGAGGCCACATAATATCTACGCGTTCGCGATGTACCGCCGCTGTAAGAGTTGACGAAAAATTCGGCGAATTGTGGAAATGTGCATGCCTCCGAAAAATGGCACTAGAATCAAAAACGCCTTACTCCAAAATCAAATGATCTGTATCATTTTATGAAAAGAATGTTCTAACCAACAAAATAAAAATTAATGAGCATTTGATCCAATAATGGTCGAAGAATTTAGCGATTATACTGTAGCATTCTTCTGGCACCTTGATAATTGTGCTGGTTGTCCACCAACCTGTGGAATTGCCCAAAGATGTTCAGGGCATCACAGGAGAGAAGCAGGTTGATGATGGGGAAGGCATCCTACGCTGATTGTGGTCCTGCATCATCAGATGCACAGATGTCATCTCCATGGGGTTCCTCTAGACAACTAGGAAACAGAAGACTATAGTGGGGAGGGGGGGAGGGGAGGGTGGTGATACGGGACTTAGGGAATTGTGGACATTTTATGTAAAGCTGTTCAGGGCATCTTATAGTCATGAAAGAGAAGCATGTTGATGTGAGGAAGGCATCCAGCCAAGTTGATCATAATCTCACATGCAAAGATCATCTCCAAGGGTCCCTTTGGGTAGGTCACAGTACATGTACATTATAACCAATGAGAGTGGGGGAGGGGGAGAGATGCATGGGGTAGGGGGAGAGGTGCATGGGGTATGTGAACATTTCATACAACATTGTTCAGGGCATCTACAACAAATCATATAGACACACGTATTGTCATCTTTGTGGGATATTCCACTGGACAGGAAATATTACACTGCAAACAATGGAGACATGGGGTGTGGGAGTGGGGTGGGGTGGGAACGGGGGCGGGGGGTGGAGGTGTGGTATTGTGTACACTTCCCAGTGTCTCACCTGTATGCATGTCTACACAATGATGTTGGTTTAAAATGTTCAATCATCTCCCTTCAGCAGCAATAGATAGTGTATATTTTAACCCCGTCAGTACCACATTCAGAATATGATATGCATTGTCTATGGAGTTTTATTGTAAAGAAACAAAGAGGGTTAAATGCATGTAAACAAATATTATGAAAGAAGCATCTCCCAGACACACATACACAACATACTGAAAGGGGGAAAAAAGCTAGTCAATAGTAGTCTCGGTCCCAGACCCTGCGACTTTTTCTCCCTCCGAGAAGCAGTGCGGGTGCGAAGCACCCGCAACACACCCCGTGCGACGGCAGTCTAGAGACCAGTTTGAGTCAAAGCAGTTGTTGACTGAGGATAACAGTTTCCTTATCAATATAGGGTGGATTAATCTAAACGTCTGGAAGCCAGACTAGTCAATAGACACTGTGATACGGTAATCCTTGTTGAGTGTACTTTGTGAGGACGAACACGTTATTTATAGAAACAGGGATTGATTAGATAATAAGGTCATTCAATTATTCATTAATTTTAAAAGTCAGCCTTTTATTGATTTATTGAGTCATCTTTTCGGTCACAATTACGAGGTCACGCTCTTTTGGTTGCCCATCGGGGACTAGCTTTTTAATCCGAAACTTAAATTCAGGACACACATCGATAGTCTTGTCTCTCGCGAGATCACATTCTCCCGCACATTTATTGATCATTTTCGGAACAAACCTTTATGGCAGTTTGTTTGCCATCATTGTGCATTAACATAATACATATTTGTTTCCAAGGACGGCAGTCAGAATTGAACGACTTTCCTTTTTTTTCTACACAGGACAAATACAGCTGTCCTTTAGAGGCATGGCCTAGTTTTGATTGTCTGGAATATTTGTTCAAAGTTTCAAAACCTGTTACGTGTTAATTTAATGCTGGATGACATAATTCTAAGAGTAAATAGTATGATATTTCTGCAATATTTCTGGATACAGGTGAAAAATTTTCCAGCAGTGACTGGTATTTCTTAGTGTACAAAGTGCTAGCTATCATTCTAATTATGAAGACAGCTGTTTGGAATTGAAACCATAATTTCTTTTGTGAAAATTGTGGTGTTACTGCATTCTTCTGTTATAATTGTAGATTTTTGCAAAGAAATATCAAGATACAAATAAAGGTTTATACTCGCAAAGGAAATTTAACTTAAACACACGTGTTAACAGTTTTAATCATATCTCAGTATGGAAAACTTGTTGTGTTAAATGTGATATCAATTTCTGACTAATGTGAAAGAAAACAAAATGCATGTAATTTTGCTTGCATCCTCTGAGCATAGATATTTACTAAATCATGCCTTTGACATGGACACGGGGAAATATGGTACATGTATCATATACTTTAGACAAATATCAGACAAGTTGCAGATGGGTCCTATACATTTTATAAGTCCACTGAAAATAAACAATCCATACCAATTCCATCCAATATTATTATTATCTTTCACTACAATATTATCAAAAGTTTAGATCTGACAGAAATATTTTCTACTTATCAAGCATATCCATAACAGTCACTGTTCTTATTCTCAAGGAGACGTGCTATTTTTGTTACCATACATGTACAGTATCAAACAGGACTTGCATCTTCACCTTAATTTAGAAAATGATACAAAATTATGATACAAAAATAACAGATCAAGCATTTGATCTATTTATCAGTTAATTTGACTATACAGAGATGAAGCAGCAAATTTACTTCTTGGCAATCTATAAATTCTGCTCTGCAAAATTTTCATTCATTGATACAAAATTCCTGTACATATCTTACTGACAAGTGAGCGACTTATTCATCATCAAAGTCCATAACAATAAGGGCCTGGTACACATACATGTACCATGTTCTACATGGTGCATGACCATGACTGAGTGTATCACAGTAAATAAAATCTGGTTAAAAGTCAACAATGGACACATTTGGTAGTTTACTTCAATCTTTTATCAGTAGAGTGCTGCTAGACTAGCTGACTGAGTAAACAGGAATTGGCCAGGTTCAGTTAAAACTGGTTTGAAATCACTTCAAGTAGGGAGATTATAACCACTAGTACTGACAAACTGAATGTATTCTTTGCATTAAAGTATTTATCAAAGTGATGTTATAACTATAGTTATGGGAAGTGCCAAAGTAAATACAACTATCTCTTGACAGTATAGCAGCTGATAAATGAAAGAAACTGAATAGGGAAAATCACATGTGTATCGTGACAAAGAAATCCTGTTAATTTACAGTTTTTATGGTATGACGAGTACAAACTGTCTTCAAGTTGAACTTAATGTTAGGCTAGCTTTATTTAGACAGACATGATCACATCAACTATTTTTCACAATATCCAATTTTGTAAATGGTCATCTAAATTATACTGAAAGAGAAAAACCACCACATGAATGCAAACAAAATAAACATTTGTATCACAATAAAAAATGTGTAATATAAGACATGAAATGAACAAAAATATTGAACCAAAAAAAGTCACAACTGTTCTAAAACACCATACCATAGGATGTACCCTGATATAATCAGAAACTAAAAACTAGCTTATCAAATATTCCATCTACACATACATGTACTTTAGCTATGTGGGTAGTCGGTCTATACATGTAGCAACACCTAAAAAATCATTATTAATGTTGAGTCACAACTAATCATCAATGAAGCAAAGATAAGTGAATACGTCATCTTAATTTAAAAAAAAAAAACTCTGGCAGTTTGTCTTATCGGCTTTGGTGAGCATTCAATGAGCTATGAAGTAAAAAAATATAGACAAGTTATGAAGGAACAATAGTGAGTCATTTACAAGTCAATATTGACTGACCTGCATATAGGTGTTGCACACGTCACACATCATTTACGCAATATAAACATTGATTTCATCTGTTTGAATGCCGTGAAATTTATAATTGAATATTCAAATGAAATGCACTGACGGGAAAAATGTAATTGAATACTAAATTTTGAGTAAGAGCACTGATGTAATATTTATAAATGGACTAGACGTGATATACATGTAAGTTATGAAGCAGACTACCACAGCTGATTTTTTTTATTTTTTTGGTTTTTACTAAGATAGAAGTGACTGGATCTACATGACAATACAGATCCATATTCACATGGAGCCTAATTATGGATGATAAGACCTTAACTCATTCAATACTAGAGCCTGTCCATCTGGAGTAAAATAATCACTACAAATTTGCTTTCTCATCAAATCGGCAACAAAGTGGAATAGTCAATTATATATAAAGGGTAATGGGTATGGAATGATGTGTCAAACATTCGCCTAATTAATTAATTATTTATTGGTGCAATTTTTAAAATCTTACTTTTCTGTTGAAATTTAAGATTAAAAATAATTTTTGATCGAGCAACTTTCACTTTTAAATGACATAAAAAAGAAAAGCACGTCCGTAAAATATGTTTCTTAATTAGTTCAATACATCACCCACTAACAAAGTGGAACAACCCAAAGCCTCATCATAACAACAGCCGTTGCCAATTTGATAAGTTTATGAATATTTTAGTTAAATCTCATTTAAAAATTCATAACAAAATGAATATTCATTATGACATTGTAGCACCCAGTCCATTGAATAGCTGATATTTTTCTCTACTTTAGCATATTCATTAGATGGGGTAAATACAGCCACATTTCAAGATAAAAAGGCAAACCACAAATATGTGATCCTAGTATTGAATGGGTTAACCCTTTGCCTATGACAAGGTTCCCAGCATTAAAAAAAAACAAAACAAAATTCCTTGATTTTACCCTGATTTTCCCTGATGAAGTCTCAAACTTCCATGATAATTATTTCAACTCATTTCCAGTTTCACGTGTTTTCTATGTTTTGCTGTGAACTTTGATATGCAACAAAATATAACAGAGTCTGACTGACTGCTTTCAATTTTTGGGCCAATCAAAATTCCTTGACTTTTCCCTGATTTGAGGCATTTTGATCAAATATCCCTGATCTTTTCCCTGAACTTGGAAAAAAGAAAATAATTTTCCCCTGAATTTCCTGATGGGCTGGGACCCTGTATGATGATAGTTAGGCTTACACTTTAAAGCCCCAGTATAGTTTTCGTTGATCAGACAATTTTTTGTGTCAATCTTTCACAGAAGTATTCTTTTGTCACCCCAGACATGAGAAAACATCAAACCTACAGAAAATTGTTTATACTTATGGTGACAATTTGTGATGTTTGAGTTATCTGAGTTTACAAAAGTCTTAAATATTAAAATTAATTTTTACATTTCAAAAGGTATTACTTTAATTATGAATACAATGCAATCTAATTGTTATGTAGGCCTATTTATTTGACGGCAAAGATGAAAGTTAATAAATTCATGTGTAGTTCATGCTGTATGTGTAACCAACTTGATAGTTATTTTTATATTAACCCCTTGGAGACTAAAAACGAGGTATCTAAGGCTCAAGGGTCTATGGATAGATATTGTGGGGAAATCATTTTTAATGGGTTAAGTGAATTACATTATAAATATGATAGTAAAGTTATAATTTTATATGTACATGTTCAAACACAGCCACCCTCATTTCTTAACAGAGATTGACTTGTAGTGCATGAATTTCAGAATAATTTTAAAATGCATATTTCTGATTATGGAGAATTCAGAACTATTATCATAATGAAAACTGGTATTATTCAGGGTCATTTTATAGTATCATTGTTTCTTCTCATACTTACATATATTTCTTCCATCTTTTCACGTTCTATTTCCTCCAAAAACTTAGGATTGCTAGAGGCACGGCAATAGTAACTATGAACTCAATTATCATCTAGTGTTGCTCTGTAACTGTATTCTACACCTGAATGCTTGGTCAAATACATCTCTGTTTACTGATAGTATTCGCTCGAGTTCTCCTTTTCAGGCGAATGAAATATAACGCTTCATACACACTTCACGAACCACGCAAACAAACACGCTTGAAAAGAGCCTAGTTAAGTTAAAGGTTCTCTTTACTTGTTTACATGCATTGATTTCTTGGCAAATTCCTGAACTCAGAAGAATAAATTAAATTGACATTACTAAAGTTTGCTGATATCTTATATCATGCTAACATCTTTCATTTGTCAATTTATCAATTAATGAATTAATTGAACAAGTATTTTCACAACAACTGGTGTTGAACATAAACAATCCCAAATTTTACACTGAGGAAAAGTTGGGTCCTTTTTTATGAGTCCTTCAACTAATTAGATCAGACATTTGATATAATTATATTATGAAGGTAACTATTTCCATTATCATATACACAGAGTACAACAACAAAATCATGCAAGACCAAACACTGCGGACACTCCTATACAGTACCGCTCGAGAATAATTTTCCACCTGTTCTGGAATATTCTGGAATGTTCTGAAATATTCTGAAATATTCCAGAATAAAATGGAATTGGGCTAAACTTTAAAAAATAATATAAATTAATTCGTTGTCAATCACAGTTATGTTCATACATTGGAAAAGCCAATCAAGTGTTCAGATAAGCATAAGGTGAAGAACTCTACTGGCAAATGCGAAGGTATCTCCCAGCTTATTCTTCGAGGTGATTTTATGGTTGCAGTTTCATAAACTCAGAAATTTTTATTTTGAATTCCACTGCTACCATTGCTTTTCTTCACATGGTTTCATTTTTTCAACTTCATGCTTTCTTTCACTGGATCGATACTCCTTT
>JZLH01S0422194.1:33162-46420 GCA_001188425.1 Eucidaris tribuloides
GGATGTCATTAGTGCACCTTTTAAAGATTTTAGTCAAAAGAGGGCGTTTTTATCCTGTCATGGCAGTGGGCCTATAATGGTCTCGTTAGTTGTTACCTTTTGCTTGATTGGGTAAAATAAATGTGGCAATACGTTTATGTTTCCATTACTAATATAACTCCAGCATCACCGGCATTCAGGCATGATTGAGGAGTATGGTACAATTTCAGCCAGCCACACCGCCTTCCCTCCGGAGTAAAATAAAAAGTGTATAATAAAAGCATAAATGTCGCTCCTGTATTATTGAATACAATTTCAATTCTCCATCAACTCACCGTAAGGCATACAAATCACGCCGGCATCCTGATGATGTCCACAGTCATTTACGATATCATCATGAGGACAAGTGGTCAAGAACTCCTCGTTACCAACACACGCCACATTGTCAAGATGTATGGTCCCATTTCCTTCTCCAAACGTTGCATTTCTTGGTGCTGCAGAAGCTGGCCCAAATCCGAGCTGTCTACATGCTACGCTGGCATCAGTAATATCCCAAAAGGCATCGCAAACTGCTCCCCATTCATCGTTGAAGAGGACTTCTACCCGGCCCTCGCGCTCGGATGATCCGTTAACAAGACGAATCCTTGCAGAAAGATCAGTGCCTATATCAAAAAGAAAAGAAAACAGTAACATTCTGTCTTCCTATATCTGCACTCTAAGAGAAA
The DNA here is from genome assembly GCA_001188425.1 of Eucidaris tribuloides. Taxonomy (NCBI): domain Eukaryota; kingdom Metazoa; phylum Echinodermata; class Echinoidea; order Cidaroida; family Cidaridae; genus Eucidaris; species Eucidaris tribuloides. The sequence continues at coordinate 33,867 of JZLH01S0422194.1, forward strand.
AAAGTGCTGATTAGAACCTCTCCTTGTCCCGTATTTTTGAAATTATTAGTGAAATCACCTTCCACTCCACTTCCGGGATCCGGAAAAGCAAGCTAATAATACCTAGCCTTGTATAAATAAAGCACAGAGCTCCACTTTCGAAAATGGAAAACAATTTCACTTCTCCATCAACTCACCGGTAGGCAAACAGATCAAGCCAGCGTCCTCGTTATGTTCGCAGCCAATTCTATCATTTTCAGGGCAAGATGTCAAGAATTCCTCGTTACCAACACACGCCACATCGTCAAGATGAATGGTTCCATTTCCTTCACCGAACGCTGCTTGTCCCGGTGCCGCAGAAGCTGGCCCAAATCCGAGCTGTCTACATGCTACGTTGGCATCAGAAATGCCCCAGTCGTCATCGCAAACTGTTCCCCATACATCATTAAAGAGGACTTCTACCCTGCCCTCGAGCTCGGATGATCCGTTAACAAGACGAATCCTTGCGGAAGGATCAGTGCCTATGTCAAAAAGAAAGAAAACAGTAACATTCTGTCTTCCTATGCACTCTTAGAAAAAAAAAGGTGCCGATTAGATACTCTCCTTGTCCAATATTTGGAATCTTTTAAGTCTTTCAACGCAGCAGAAAGGGGTTCTAAATAGTTCTTTAGAACCATCTTTGGTTCTGCGAGGAACCCTTTAGGGTTGTTTTTACAACCTTAGGGGTTCTCGATGGTATAAACAACCCTAATATTTATACCATCAAGAACCCAAAAGGGTGTATAAAGGTCCTACTCCGCACCTTTTGTTTCTAAGAGTGTGCCTCATTGCCTAAAACGTTGTCTTGATTAGTATCGCTGATAAAATGAAGTAGAAAATGGGAAGGTCTCTTACATTCAATAAGTAAGGCTTGGAATCATAGCTCCCTTAAAACCCAAGTACAGTTTTGGTCGATTATAAATGAATCGATCATGAATGGAAAACTCGTTCCAAAAATTTCCGAATCTACGTTCAAAAAAACTTGAAGACAAAATAGTGTCCTATGGCTAACGCGTCCGCAGCTAAAACGAGGGTGTTTTCAACATTAAAGGGGATGTTTTGGGGTGTTAAATACCCCCTTTTGTAAAAAAAAGGGGGGGGGAGGAGTGTTCTAACACCCAAACCAACTCCTCTCCGGGAGTCAAGAATAAAAGAGATTATTCAGAGACGTGAAATATGATGTATTTATTTATTTATTATCCTGTCGAGAGAGGTAAAATGTGATGTAATAGATTTATTCATATGATGCTCTTCGTAGCTGCTGATTCATAATTTGTACAAGCAAAAGAAACAAAAGAAACAACTGGAATGTTGTTATCAAGTCCATATTCCCCTTCCAGTAAACTTAAAGACATAGACTAATATGGCGGAGCTTCAATTTAAATAAGGATTGTCAAACTGCGATATCTGAGCTCCAAAGTAGCGCTGAAATGTCCATTATACACCCTAGAATACAAAAGTTTGGAAAGTTATGCTGCCACTGGCAAGATATGCATGAATAAACTAAACACTACACAAAAAGTAAGTTCCCCCTTGTTCAAAATACCACAACCTTTTAATGAAATAAGTTTTAGCAAAATAACTTGGCATGAACATTTCCACACTCCTTGACTAACCGCTGTGTGAAAATAAGATTAATCCGTCAAGTCATGCATGAGTGAGCATGAATTAAACGCAAAAATGGTCACTTTTCAAAAGTCACAGGAGTCATCTCTTGTGCCAAAATAATGGTAAATAATGGTATTTTTTTGCTTTATTTATAAAGTGTGCTCACTGAACCTCGACATGGTTACAACCTCTTATGTCCATACAATGTGTAAAGATACACTTTGCTGAAAAATATCGGATTTCAATTTTTTGAATAAACTTAATGGATTTTACAATTTCAAAATTGAGGATGGATGGAAATTGTTAAATTGAGCTCACTGAAGCGTAAATATGCGAAAAGTGCCAAAAGAATTGTTAGGGGTCAAACGACAGCTGATTAACACAAATAGCGCTTAATCATTCAACAAAAACAGAATTTGTCAAAATCTTGCTTCACAAATCCCTCAAAATGACCTTTGTGACTTTTGAAAAGTGACATTTTTGCCTTTATTACGTGCTCACTCATGCATGACTTGACGGATCAATCACATTTTCACACAGAAGTTAGTCAATGAGTGCAGAAACGCTCCTGCCAAATTATTCTGCTCAAAACTATTTCGTTAAAAAGTTACGGAATTTTTTGTGTAGTGCTTATTTGTACTACGAAGGAGTATAAAATAACCTAGATCTACACACAATAAGTCTGTGGGAGGAAATGGGCATGGCGAATCTGGTCAACTTGAGTACTCGTAGATCTTCACTTTTTTAAAGCACTAACTAATCACATTGAAATACATTTTTTTTCAGGGATTAATTGTTAGACCTTATCAAAGACGTTCAGAGCATAGAGGATTATGTAACTATCATTTTTTATTTTCAAACTGTGGTCATTGGGGCAATTCCACGGTTACTCACGTTACATTTGAAGGCATTTTGATTCACTTGTTGATCTCTTACGTTATTATTAATGGTAGATAGCTTAAAGTATTTATGCCATCACAAAGCATACATGTTACTTCTAATTTGTACAAAATAAAAATTTGAGAAATTAAATTGAACTGTATGAAATTCATTGAAAAGTCTTGGTTAATCACGTTACAGGATTTGGACATGCAAAAAAATGTAAAGAGGACTTAATTGAAAAATTTCCCCATGTGGCGCTCGCATTCAAAAAAGTTATACCCTTATCAAGCACTCTGATAGAGAGTCACAAATTGACTATATGCAAATTTTAGTGGGTTACGCTATTTTTGTATAAATTACAAGAACATCGGTTACTCACGTTACGGTTACTCACGTTACATTTTGTCCGAAGACATATTTTCTGGGTTATCTTCATGTAAATATATTTTTATTGGAAAAGCAATACATTTATCATTGCAGTATTATATGCTTAACACTATTTCATGGAAAAAAACTGGAGAAAAAAATGACAATTTTTCATAAAACTTAGATTTATTCACAGTAGGTGGAGCCTAGTCCCACATGTGACATATTGTGTATGGTTGCCGATTCTCCTAGAAGTCAGCCTTACAGAAGCAAAATTTGGGGTAGAAATGATGACCCCCATTGTTTCTTCATAAAGTATAGCCAATCAAACCAATCATTGTAACAGGAGTTGAGATAAAGCCAATTTATGTAGTGCTTGGTTTGTACACCAACCTGTGGAATTGCCCATTGTTAGCCTTGGCTTTCATTCCACAAAAGTTTGCTCATGTGGGTAATACATTGTTGGTGCGTCGATCCAACCAAACCAAGACAAAGAAATCGGCTTTCGATCTAAACAGTCACCAAATTTGCATTTGCTGTCGTTAAGTATACCTCGTCAAACGTTTTTGTGCAACATCTCTAGTCTATCCAAGCACACTCACCGAATTACAAGTGTAATGACGGAAAGGTAGAACTAGGTGTTCTGCTCAATTAATCTCACCCTATTTTACTCTTACCCGGGGCTCTTACACGTTTAAGTAAATTTCATCTATCCATGAGATGGCATAGTTTCGACTAAAGTATGTATTTTAAAACAAATACTCGTGACAATGTACATACATGTATTAACATAAAAAATTGACGGGCCATTCTTTGAAAAGTGAAACAAATTGTTTTATAAAAATAAGTTTGTCTTTGATTAATTTTCAGTGCATATTATGCAAAGTCATAACTCAAGTTAACCTTGAATTGATATTTTCTCTTGAAAAAAAATCCATTATTTATGCTAACTTGCCTAAATTTAAATAACAATGTGTTATATGTAAATATTGAGCATTTTTCCTCGTTAAATAGCATTGGTAAATAAGGTGGAGTGTAATAACTTTCTTTCTGAAGCATTGATGTGGTCATATGCTCTTGTCCACACCCATTCAAACTAATACCACCTAAGAGAATAGTTTTATTCATTTATTAAATGAGTAATTAACAAACAAATTAATCAACTTTAAATAGTCACACACCGTGACAGGAAAACGATGATAAGCTTTTTCCAGCAGAAAACTACTGTCTTGATAATATTTCTTTTTTTGTGTCAAAAGCTAGTTCTGGTTATGTCTTACCTTTACACCAAATATGAGTACCATAAATTGCCATCTTAATTAATAACGAGCCCAATTAATTTGGTCACACACGTGACGATGTTGTCATACTTGTTTTGTTGGGTATTGTTCACGCAGAAGCTACAGGGATAATGTCAGTCTCAGTTCTGACCATGCAACTTTTTGGCCTCTCATAAGAACACTTACTCTCTGACTGTTTTACCTTCAGAGATACTTACTTTGCTATAAATCAAGACTCTGTGCTACTTATTCAAAGGCAAATTACTGAAGGACAGTAGTTTCCTTCATCAATAAAAACAGACAGGTTATCTTGTACATGCTAAATGGTCTGGAAGCCCAGACTAGAGGCATGTGTGCCTGCTAGAACAGCTCTCATGATAAATGCAAAAATGTTATGCATGCCATTCTGTTCGACAAAGGTTGCTCCTTAGCAACCTGACAAGCTGCAGCGAGGGGGTTGTTCCTAGACATTTAAAGACAGACAAACACTTATTGTGAGTCTCATAACTATGCATTTTTGGTATTGAAAAAATGTATATGTTCATGATCGAACAATGCATAACAGTGTTGCATTATCATAACTGTTTTACCAGCAACACAATCCGGTAGTATTTTGGCTAAGAGAAAAATACAAATCCTAATAAACATAATTTCATAGTAACATTAATGAACAAATGATTGATTGTACAGTGGTGTGCATTTTATTCTTTGGGTTTCAAAAAATTAGTAAATTGTGTCAAAAAAAATTATTTTTGAACAAAAAGTATGAGGGCAGCCATTATCAGAAATCTAATCATTTCGTGGGGAAATATAAGGGGGAATAAGTGATTAAATTTCAGGCCTGTTAGCTCGAGATGGTTTTCCAGAATGTCTCTTTGGGCCAAATTACCTGCATTGCTATATTGTAGCTATACATTACATGTCAGCACACATTGCACAACCCAAATGTCACACAGCGTGACGACACTTCATCACATAAAGAAAATACATTAAAAAATACTTGTGAGAGCATAAATATAATTATTTGTCATTTTCCTACTTTACTACACTATAATGAAAGTCTAGCCAGAATTACAACATTGCTAGAGTTTGACAATTCACAGGTTATGCAAGTTAAATCTGAAGTTATGAAAAAATCATCTTCCGTGTGAAGTCACCACACGTGGACAAAACTTATTTGACCTCTGACCTAATAGGCGTATGATTAACATAACATTAAATATTTTCAACTTTGATCACTATTGACATATATTAAAGATTATATTTACATTTCAAAACAATGTACCTGCAAGGCCTTTGGAATTACATGACATTTCTGCTAGCATTTGTAGTATTTTTGGTCACACACGTGACAAAGAATGACGCCTGACGATACTTTTCTCAACAAATGCATTACACTTGAATTGTTTGCGGTGACAATCAATCAGTGCGGCCAGTCGGGGCGTTCATGACAAATTAACTTGGAATGTTCATTTCGACAACATCACATCTTCGATATCGAGAGCAATCGGTATTTTATATAAACTCCAAAATGTTCTTTCATCTCAAGTATTATTCATGATATACAATGCACTCATACTACCTCATATTAATTATTGTAACATTGTATGGGGGAACAGCAGCAATCTCAATTTAAATAATGTTTTAAAATTACAAAAGCGAGCTATTCGTATTTGCACCGGTTCACATTACCTCGCAAATACTGATCCTCTATTTCATCGACTACATACCTTAAAAATTAAAGATGTTACTATCTTACAGACCGCTATATTCATGTACAAACTCACTAATAATAAATTACGATCGTCCTTTAACACGATTTTTACGATTAACAAAGACATCCAAAGGTATCCCACCCGAATTTCACACAACTTCATTTATCTAACCCTAAAATGGCATTAGCATCTAAATCCATCAGGCACTATGGCCCAGACATATGGAACCCCTTACCAGAATCAATTAAATTATGTCCGTCCTTACAATCCTTCAAACATAAGATGAAGAAACATTTGTTGTCGACTTACTATCCTTCTGAAATTTGAGAACATACACGAATTATTTATTACTGGTTTCTCGCCGTATGATTCCATATGTAATTTACATTCGAGTCAATCTGCCAATTTATAAACCAAAAGTTATTTTCCGATACGAGTGTTTTTTATTTTTCCTTTTCCTTTTGCCTTTTATCTTTCCTTGCTTTTCCTTGACCTTTCTCTTTTTCTTCCTGTTTCCATTCTCTCATTCTTCTTTGCACCCTAAACTTGTAAATTCACATTTATATGTATGTATGTGTATCTAATATTCTGAAATTCCACATGATACATAATTTTGTATACGCTTTGCTCACAGTGATTTTGTATGGTATTACTTAATTACTGTGAGCAAACATGTGTACATTATTTTCGTAACAATATTTACTTTCGTATTGTAATTGTGGGCTGACGTCAAACTCAAGCTACGCTTATGACGCCAGCCCCTCTGCATAATCTGTTTCTTGTTTACTTTTTTGTGTAATATATCTATATAAACCAATGTGTAACGTATGATCAATCTTGATGACCAAATTGTAAGCCACTGTCAGATTAATGTTTATTATTTTATGTATTTACATTGAATGGATTTTGTATGTATGAATTTTGTATGATCCATTTATAGTGGAAGATTTACATTGTTGTCGTTGTTATTGATGATTTATGCAGAGAAAATAAATAAATATTCAAATATATCTACTTGGTTCAAATGTAATAAACTATCACTAAACTATCACTAAAAGTTTGCAACTGTCAATTATGACTTCCGTGGCCACACATATCCACCAACTGAGAAAGGTCCTCTCATTCATGTTTCGTAATGCAACTCTCCTCACATTCACTTTTGTTGAGTCAATTTCATACTTCACCCCCAGTAAATAATCATTCCACTAAGGTCCCCTCAAGCTGCAGCTAATACGTTCTACACTTGTCCAACTACACCAAATGTTAGCTAGGCGATGTGGAAGGAACTCGTGTTTTGCTCGTAGAGTCGGTACATTTGCTCTTGGTGCAAATTAAATATATACGATCAGTTTTTGTTAAATGATCTATTTTAAGTCATGGACAAAAGTTTGGAATCTTTTTATTTCTTTGCATAGCCCTGTTTTAAAGTGCAGATTTCTTACGATTAATGATCAATCACCCTTGCAGAACAGTCCATTATTAAGTTCAAATGAGCTCAAATAAGCGGCGTCAGGGTAAAATTTTAGGAGGGGCGAAATTCGTCGGAAAAGTTTTGTCTGCCAATTGTTTTTGTCTGCTAGCTAAACTACAAGCCAAACAGCGCCTGACAAGCTGGGGGGGGGGGGCGATGAAGTTAAAAAACATTTTTTTTGTGACCGTCAACGTTTTTTACTAGCTAAATCAACAATAGGGGCGAAATTTTTGGGGAAAAAACCAGTCAAATTTCCGTCATTTTAATAAGTTTGAATTAAATTGGGGGCGGCCGCCTCCCCCAGCCCCCCTGTGGCGTCTTTAGGACAAGTAACCTGTTCTTGATATGATTGAAAACTCCATTTGGTAGAAAAAATATTCCAAACTTTTGTCCATGACTGTATTTATAAAAATTCACGTCTGGCCAAACACACTCGCCCAGAGAACACTAGCATAACCCACATTGACCTCCCTATGGATTACTGGCTTAGGGTACAACATGATTACTAAATTCTGTAGGAGATATATAATTTAGATTTAATTTTTTTCGCTTAATAACTAACACACGCAATGTCTTTTTAACTTAGGCATATTTTTCGTCATAGGATGAGATATTGGAACTGTAGGACGTACCTCATAGCCTTCATCCCTGTAATAAATAGACGGTATGTACTCTTCCTTTAATAAGCTGACTTTCAATACAATAATTTGAGGGCCCTGAAAAGTACAAATCCAAAATTATGAAAGACCTCGGCAGTCAGGGTCCCACTCAAATCCCAGCCCCCCATCCCACACCCTCATTATTGAAATCCTGGTTACCCCCGTTGAGCCCGGGGGGGGGACCCTAGGTAAGTAAACGGGAGTGCTTGCCGCTCTAATAGGTGACTTTTTCGCCAAAAATCCTTAAACATGGGTATGGTTTTGGGGAAAAAATCCTTAAACATGGGTCATGATTTTGAAATTCTACGATTTACACTAGATATTTTCGCCTATTTCATCGCTAAAATGCTAAAAATTGCCACTTTTTTCAATAAAAACCCTTAATAATAGGTACCCTTTTCCGCCAAAATGACCCATAAAAAAGGGTCGGGTTTTTCGACGTCAGCCGCACCCCCCCGTCCGAACCAAATCTGAGTACCCCCCCCCCAGGCGTTGAGTAGCAATTGGCCAGGAGTCACGTTGTCTCACATTTATTTGTTTATAGTCTCATTATTATTTCATTTCCTTCACCATTTTCACCGAATTAAATAGTGTAAAGCCAGTGTCACTGTTGTTCAGGGCATCTTGAGGTGTATAGTCACTACAGTGCCGTCACCAGCTTTTTCACTATAGTGAAATCAAATCACCCCCTTTCCACTTCCGGGAAAAGCAACTAATAATACCTAGCCTTGTATAAATAAAGCACAGAGCTCCACTTTCGAAAATGGAAAACAATTTCAATTTTTAATCAACTCACCGGTAGGCAAACATATCAAGCCAGCGGCCTCGTAAAGTTCACAGTCACCTCTATCATTTTCAGGGCAAGATGTCAAGAACTCCTCGTTACCAACACACGCCACATCGGCAAGATGTATGCGTCCCGGCCCTTCACCGAAAACTGCTTGTCCCGGTGCCGCGGAAGCTGGCCCAAATCCGAGCTGCCTACATGCTACGTTGGCATCAGGAATACCCCAGTCGTTATCGCAAACTGTTCCCCATTCATCGTTGAAGAGGACTTCTACCCGGCCCTCGAGCTCGGATGATCCGTTAACAAGACGAATCCTTGCAGAAGGATCAGTGCCTATGTCAAAAACGAAGAGAAAACAGTAAAAGTTCTTTAAAAATAGGAATGAGCTATACAGTACGTATCAAAAACAAAAACAAAAACGCAACCAGATTTCATTTCAATTTTTGACGATTGTGTTAGCTTTACACCAAAGTGAGTAGTAACACCTTAAAGCCATTTATCTCCTCTTTCTAATGATATCTTATTTATCCATACACGGTCACGGATGGCTGAGTAATCAGTGTTTTTTGACAATGGGGCAAAGTGGACCTGGGACCAAGTTCTGGACATTGCAAAAATTATGACATGTTCTTAGATTAGAAATTAACTAAACAAAATGGAATAATGAAATTAATCATTACAACTTTATCATTGTCTTCTCTTCTCTCTAGAATGTCTCTCTGTAAACATAACATCCCCCACCCCTAAAAATGGCCCTCATTCCACCCCACCCCCTTCATTTCCACACAGATATTAGCTCGTTTCTTCATCTCGCACACAGCCCTGCAAATCATTGGGGTCTAGTGGCGAATATCAAACTCATCAATTGTTCTTTGTCACAGACTTACGAAGTCAGGTGGAGGGGTAGTGAACACTTTGTTCGTAAGATACCCCCCCCCCTCAACCCAACATCCACTCAAAAAATCATACACACACGATATTGCAACTCTACGACAAAAAATCACTGACTAGTTTGCTGCTTTATGCCAGCAGACCCCAATGATTCGCAGAGGGCTGTGCGTGAGATGGAGAAACGAGCTAATCTCTGTGTGGAAATGAATGGGGGTGGGGGGGGGATGGGGGTGGAATGAGGGCCACGTTTAGGGGCGTGTGATGTTATGTTTACAGAGAGACATCCTAGAGAAGACAATGGTAAAGCTGTAATGATTGATTTAATTATTCAATTTGTTAGTTAATTCTAAGATATACCATGATTCTTGCAATGTCCAGAACTTGGTCCCAGGTCCACTTTGCTCCATTGTCAAAAAACAATAATTACTCAGCCATCCATGACCCTGTATGAATATATAACATATCACTGAAAAGAGGAGATAAGTGGCTTTAAGGTGTTACTACTCACTTTGGTGTAGAGCTAATACAATCTTCAAAAATTTGAAATGAAATATCTGGTTGCGTTTTTTTTTGATACGCACTGTACAGAGGTCAGAATTGCATTTTTATTAGTTTTGTGTGTGTTTCTTTGTGTTACAGTTACCATTGCTATGTCAACATGAATTTTTGGATTCGGGTCCAAGCAAAAAGTTTGCCCTGCCCAAAAATAAATAAATTGTCGCTGTTTTCCCTGAAAAATTAAATTTTGCCATGATTTCTTTTGAGGTGTTCGCATGCTTTGGGTGTCTTTTCATATGTATTAGGAATTTAGCAACCCATTTGTGCATACAGGAAGAGTCACACACATTGAAGGTTGGCTTAATGTCATTTTGACCAAATTTGCCTCATTTTTTCTCTCGAAATCAGCATATTTGACTAGGGGATGAACTATATATGGATGATGCTTCAAAACCAAGTTCGACATATCTCTTTGGAAGCGGCTTGTTGTCCTGATCAATATGAGACACAACTTTAAATAGTGTGGGATGAAAAACGCGATAATGCTAAGTCATCAGACAAATCTGGGAAAAGCGTAACTCTTTTATCTTTAATAGGGTTTTGAGAAAATACTGTTGTCTGCATGATTTTTAGCCTGATAAACCATTGGCACTGTAAAAGTACTTTAGGCCTATTGAAGAAATTATTGGAAAATATTTTAGAATGGACATTTTAGCAAAAATACGGTTAAATTGTAAAATATTGTAATTGCATGGGAATTCAACATTGTTATGAATATTGTCTCCACATAGTAGAGGAACAATATTAAGGTTCCGTGACTCTTTTATGGGGACAAAGGTTTGAAAGAGGTTTTGGATTGTCTGAAGGGTACTAAACAAATTTGGCGTGGGTAACCCTCTTCAACATGTCAGCAACACATGAATTCTAAAAAAAAAAAATGAAATTGCTCCAAATTATGCATCAAATAATTTGTCTTGTCAACCTGAATTCAATAAGGTATAGTTTAACCTATCTCCGGAGACTCCGATCATCTGTTAAGTCGCTGTGATCAAAAATGTGTAAAGGTCAACGCAATTTCTGTCAAAGGTCAAACTCTTAAATTGCCCAAATTGACTGATTTTAATAAATATATGTTTTCTAGCATGACTAATTCAGCTAAGCAACTTAAAGACACCACAAGGACAATCTTAACCTTGAAATGCCAAAAATCAGATAGGATGGATAGGATTGCATGTAGGCCTACATATAAATGCAGTATAAGCCTATGTTACAGTAAATAAACATGATTTGTGAAATTTCAAGGTTGAAATTTGGGAGGTTTAAGTTTTTCAGTTGAATAAGTCGTGCCAGAAAACATATATTTAGATATTAAAATCAGTCGATTTGGCTAATTTAAGAGTTTGACCTTTGACAGAAAGTATGTTGACCTTTTCGCATTTTTGGTCGTAGCAACTTAACGAATGGTCAGACATAAGACAAACTTTACCCCCTTTTTTTGGATTCTGCTTGACAAGAAGAATAATTTGATGCGTGATTTTGACCTCTGTAGAACCTATTTTGACCCCTGCTGACATTTTGAAGAGGGTTACCCAAGCCGGAATTGTTAAGTACCCTTCCGACAATCCAAAACCACTCCAAAGCTTTGTTCCCGTGAAAATGTCACGAAACCTTAATATTGTTCCCTTACCATACCAGTGAGGCGAAGCCCCCTAGCTTCCCCAATCGCAGCCAATTCTCATAAATGTACTTTGAAAGAAGCTCTATACCTCCAGTAATGGGGTAAATATACCTGGGATATTTTCACAGGTATTTTCCTTGATATTTCAGCAGCAATTTCTCCTTGATTTATTCTACTCCTGTGCAACTTTTGTTTGGTCTTTACGAGCATGAACATGTTTCAAACTCGATGTCCTGATTAAGCAAGAATGCTTAATTCTTAATGTGCCACATTTTTTTAAGGAGAACTTTGGTTTTAATTCAGCGTTGTCTTGTTTTCTGATTTTCAAAAATCCAAATTACATGCCAAATTCAGTGAAAAAGAGGCCAAATTCGGATTTGATGCATTTTATGGACAGCATAGCCCAGATTTAGTTAGAAATAACGTTGTAATCAGTTTATAACACCTTTAAAACCTCTGCTGTAGGCAAAAAATTGAGTGCCGCAGTTTACGCGCAGCCAGATTTTGCACGTGAAGTACATGTGCAAGGGCGTAGGCTGGGGGGGGGGTGCACTGGGTGCACGTGCACCCCTTCTCCCCCGCAGAGTCAAAGGAGTTCCACCCTAATAGCAAAAAAGACATTTGCACCACCTTTTCTTGCTTTCAACGCCTGATTGTCTCAACTTTAGTTCCACCTCCCTAAGATGTGCACCTCCCTGTTC
>JZLH01S0422194.1:55758-68042 GCA_001188425.1 Eucidaris tribuloides
ACATTTCTCAAGCATCTACCCATTGCTATTGATAACAACTGTCGTCAACACAAAACACGTGAGTTTTGCATCTAATTATTATTCATTTATTATTTATTATTATTAATTATTATTATTATTATTATTATATATATTATTATTATTATATTATTATTATTATATATTATTTCAATTTTATTTATTATTATTATTGTGTTTGGCTTTATCTTTAAATTTTTTATGACCAATCACAGGCATGAATAATACGTCGCTGTGGCCTGATGCCAAAGGGGCTAATTAATACACATTGGATATAATTAACTGACCTTTGTACAGGAACACAGACATACAGTACGGCGCCTCTGCACATGACGAATAGCAATCTAGAGAGAGACTCATTTTTATGATTAAACGGAGATAACTATTAATGTAGTCAGTCTAGGGTGGCAGATATGCAACCAGGGAATGGAAATCTCAAATATCAGTTGTTGAAAATGCTACTGGTAATTGACGCATTTTCTTCTTTGCCCGAAAGGATTCAGTTGTCTTACGAGCTTTTACGTTCTCTACAATATTAGTGTGGTGTCGCTACTCAAATATACAAGATAATAAATATGCATTTGTATAATGATGGAGGAATGAAAGTAACAATTAGACTTGTAAACAAGTATTTAAAGATGGAAAGTCGTTCTTTTTTATTTATTAGCGAGCTAAAATTTATCCCGTAGATTGTAAACAAGGGCTTATGCGGAAGGGGTGGGTGATGTCGCGTTCGCGTTCGCGTTGACTTATGGAACGCAACCTTTCGTCCAACCCCCCCCCCTCCCCGTTAGCCGAAAAGTGTGTGTTTATATAATAAGAAAATATGGGTGCGTTTATTTCAGTGTTTACTATAGCATTTACCTCTCCAGCTAGGCGGTGCCGGTCCGGCCGGCCCGCTGGGCAGGCACGGCGCGAACCAGCGCATATGGGCCGCCAGCGCGGGCATTGATATTGCACGCACTGTACACCGCGTATACCAATTACCGCAGCCTCCCCAAGCCATTCAATCTAGGTCGCCGAACGGGGAGTTCTTCAAACTCTGCGCCGTTAACTCTCCCGTTACAACGTACGTTGTCTAAACCTGTGTTACTGCGGCAATTTCCCTCGCGAGACTCATCGCGATTATACGTTAAAAATCTCGTTCTGAGAATAACCAAGTTACCGTTCTCACAAATATGAGACTGAATAACAAAGAAGGAATATGACCAAACACACATTTATCTGCATAAAGGTGTCTTGTATCAAATGTTTGATAATTATTTGAGATAATCAAATTTCAACTCAAAATTTGAACATTTGATGTTGCCGAGAAACGTTTCGATCCATTGAATGGAACGCGCTGACGTCAACTGGTCCGGCCTGAACACCAAGGATTACGCGCACGCCTAACCGAAGCTCTTGCGTCGATATTCGCTGCTCGGATTAGGTGGTGTTAGAACACTCAACACCAACACTAACACCAACACTTCTGAAATACCCCAGTGCGTGCAATCAATGCGCGCTGGCGGGCCCCATGTTGCGCGCGTTCCGCGTGCCCTTGCCCAGCGTGGCCGGCGGCGGCGCCTAGCTGGTAGAGGTTAAAATGCATCTATAAACACTGAAAATAAACCTATATTATTATTATTATAAAACACCACCTTCGGGCTAAACGGGGGGGGGGGGCTTTGGACGAAAGGTCGCGTTCCAGTCAACGCGCACGCGACGTGCCGCTCCCGACGCACCCTTCGGCCAAAATGCGCGGGGGGGGGTGGGGCTTTGACGTAGAAGGTTCGCCGTTCCAGTTCAACGCCGACGGACGCACAATCACCACCCTCGCCATAAGCCGCTGATTAAGGTTCGTTTTCTATTCCCCGTTATCTTGAAGATGACGAATCGAATAATAACAATAATAATACACATCTCACCATCATAAAAGTTCAGTAGTAGTAGTAGCTATATAATAATAAGAAATAATAATAATAATAATAATATAATAATTAAAATATAATAATAATAATAATATAATTAATAATAATATAATAATAATAATAATTATTATTATTATATTATTATTATTTATTATTGTTATTATTATTATAACAAGACTGTTTCTGATACAGTATTTTGCAAAACTCCGCTTTGCGGCGTCCATGCTTCCACATTACTCAAGAAGTGTGGAGAGTGTTTTGCCAGAAATCCACTATTTTCGTCCGAAGAGGATGGAGCGAGGTTTTTAAATACATTGTTAAACAAATTGATTAGATTTATCAACATAAATAATAAATAAAACATAATTAAAAAAAGGTTACCCCGGACATGCACGAGTAAGTGATACAGTATCGTTCAAACTGTATGGTCTGAACTCTTACATGCCACAAAAATTGCAGGTCTATGGACACTGTGTGAATTGCGTGGTGCATATTTGTGCCCCCAGCACTGTAAGAGTTAATTGAGTGATATGGGGACCGCGATATAGACTGGATATATGAAAACAAATGAAAACTGAAAGAAACGACAAACTTACGGGCGAGAGAAAAGGGGATGACCACCATCAAACTAACACATATCATCTGAAAGGACGACTTAGCCATTTCTGATGTGTATACTACAGGAAGTATCTACCAGATGAATTCCGATCAAGATATATTCTGCACAAGAAAAGTCAGACAATTAGTAAAATTGATTATTGCGTGAATGTTTATTATGTATAAATACATACACCAGGAGAATAAATTTGAAAGCGTGTAATCAGGTTCTTCTTCTGTAATCCTGGTCTTTATTTTCCTCGCTTCAACACTGTATATATAAATATGAATATAAATATAAACAGCTATCCATCTATCTATCTATCTATCTATCTATCTATCTATCTATCTATCTATCTATCTATCTATCAATCTATATATTTATATATGTATATAAATATAAACTCCTCAAAACAAGTTTGGAAATCTGACTTTGATCGACTATTTCTCCCTTCTTGTAGTAGCAATTAAGACATGCTTGGTACCAGCAGAAAGATTATTTTATTTTCTTTAAAATAATATCCTACTTATTATGATTATTTCAGCAGGGAAAAGGCAGTATTTAAAAATGTGGGATAAAGTGTAAATTGAAAAGCTGCAAAATGACCGGTGGTCATGAAGAGTCAATAAGGAACGTGTTGTTTTGTCTGGAATTATGTCTTTTGTTTTCAACTGGTCAGGCATGAATGTCAGTTTCAAAAGGAGCCCCTGTCACTTCATTTGTTTATGACTTTAAGACCGAACAGTTTGAGATCTGTTTTTAAAAGCTCATACATTTTTTTTTCCATTTTTCGTTTGTTTCTTTGGTTGCTTGCTTGTGCACACGTTTGTTTGAATCCATGATAGTGTAACAATGCACAATGACCAACAGACATTGGAAAACTCACTCATCAACAGGGAAATAAGAAATTAGGCGATTTACCAAACTTAGGCTATTTTGCGAAGCCTTTAATCTCAGAGTCATGTGAAATTTGTAGTGGCAGGAGCTCCTTTTGGAAATTGATATTCATGGCTGACCAGCTGAGAACAAAAGATATAACTCCATACAAAAGAACATGTTGTGTATTGACTCTTTAAGACCACCGGCCATTTTGCAACTTTTCAATTTACACTTTATCCCACATTTTCAAATACTGCCTTTCCCCCGATGAAATAATCATAACTAATAGGGTATCATTTTAAAGAAAATAAAATAATCGTTCTGATGGTACCACGCATGGATTGATTACTGCTACCAAATGAGAGAAATAATCCATAAAACTCAGATTTCCACACTTTTTTTGAGGAGTTTATATATATACATGTGTATATATATTTATATGCATGTATAGATAGATAGATAGATAGATAGATAGATAGATAGATAGATGCCTTTAGAACCAAACTGGTTGAAAAATAAAGCAAATGTACACCAGCTGGAGTGGATCTGCTTGCTAGAAGTTTGTTTACTTAAGGAGAATCAGGCATGAACAGGCCAGCAGTTTAATTTTATCGGGGCACGATAGATTTAATCCCCATAGAATTCTACACTACAAATTTATCTGTTACTAGGCATACTGATGGATATTATATTGTAATGAGTCAACTGTTGACACCAAAATTTTCACAGTAGAATCACAGCGTAGTTTACTTGATTCTAGAATAGTTTTTACCCCAAGTTGACGACTACTCCAATCATGTAATTTACCTTTAAGTTCAAGTAAACTCTACTTCAGGACAAGAAACACGTTCTTGATACGATTGAAAAATGTATTTGGTCGTAAAATATTCCAAACTGATGTCAGTAACTACATACATACCTTATTAGTAAAACTGAGTCGGATGCCGACGGTTTCACGTCCCTCTTCGTGCGTGTTGCAGTGGATCAACTGAACTCTACACTACGTAGTGTAGAGTTCAGTGGGTGGATACTCGTCGCTTGGGTGGTTTTCTGGGTGGCTGGTTCACGTTTTTGTATTCTGATAGGAGTTTCGATCTCTTGTTGATTGCGTCTTTGTTGGTGATTATATTAATGTTTGACTTTTTCTATTATATTTTTATTCAAAACTTATCGAAAATTTCTCTGTTAACTTATAGTGGCGACATAGGCTTATGCTGCTGTGTGAGTATTTGTGTAGTCTCACGTTATTTATCATGGCAGAGATGCCACGTCCAGTTCAATATTTTTTTGTATTTCAAGAAACATCCGGATGACATAGATGAGGTAAAGTCCTTCTTCCTGAGAGTGATAAAGTGAGCTTGATATTTACAGATATCAACGTTTGTACAGAATTTACTCTTGCAGGCCATGTGTGTTTTAAATCTTTGACGGGTGTATTTTTAGTGTTGACAGGATTGTGTTTTTTCTATTCATCGTTAAAATGTGTGGAACAAGGGTACCTCTTGTGTGGCATATTTTATAACAATTATGATTGTTGTTTACCCAAGCTACTCCACCCATTCCAGTGCTCAAATTGATGAAACGACTAAATATATGATTATGGAAGCTTGCTCGTTCGGTCAAGCAAATGTAGGCTTCTGTTTCTATTTTCAATGTCAAAAAGCCAGTACAAGTTATATTGATTTACACTTAACCATAATGCATGACAGAATAAGTTTACGACCGTGAGTAGTTCTTCTCCCTCTTTCCCAAGAGAAATATTTTTGCATTAAAAGTAGCTCGCTCGCTGCGCTCACTACTATGTATTGAAATTCCTCCTCAAAGTTTCCGCCATTCTATATCTTTACAAAATTTTATTTACTCTCGTCATTGAATACCCTTTATAACGCGTTTATTTCAAATCGGATATCGGGGTTATACGACCTGAATAACAGGCCGGTAGCATGGGGAGGGGGTGTGTCGGGTGCGTACATATCCCCTCCCCAAAATATACAAAAATCTGAAAGGTTCACTTTTTCAAAAGAAGGTATTTTAGTAATAAATTATTGACTGTTCTGGCACGAAACAATAGTGTTAACAGAAGGTCAAAATGTGTTCATAAAACCGTTAGAACTCATGAGCTTCAGGGGGCACGCCCCTGACCCCCGACAAATTAAAATCATGTTTTAAATTGACCTGCTATCAGCAGTTCATACAAAAAATACCAAAGAAAGTGCAAAAGAGATTCAAAGTAGGGATGGTTTTATAGTTATTTTTGCTTATCCATTTCAAGACACGGCTTTAACAGAAGAGCAAAATGTGCTCATAAAACCGTTAGAACTCATGATGATTATAGTTGAATGTCTATCTTACGAAAATGGTGCTGGCAGAGAGTCAAAATAGCCCCACAAAACTGCTGGAACCCTTGAGTCCCCACCTGGGACTCTATAGGATTCTAAGGCGGGCCCCTCGACCAGACATGTTAGGTTAGTCATCCCCTCCCGGCATATGAAACGTTCTGCAGCCCCTCATTGCATCAAAGGTCTGTTTTCGTGTCTTTGCACCCGCCCCCCCCCCGAAAAATACAGGCCTAGTCACGTCTGTGATCACATACGGTATAAATTATTTCGAATTACTTCCAAAGAATTCACCACAAACCGCGTTTTTCTTCTTGGAGTTTGAAAGTTTCCCAAACCGCTCGTTCGCTACGCCCACTCGCGGAATTCCCTTTAACTAACTGAATGCAAAAGTAAAAAGATAGGGTCTATTCCTGTTAAAATAAACATCAAAATGGCAATATAAGATTACTGAAATTGGTAAGACTGAACACCAAACTTGCTGAACAGCCCATAACATTTCAATACCTCTATACCGTACGCTTGGCGTAGGCAGGGTTTTTAAAATCCACTTTATGAAAATGAAATTTCGCGTGACTGGGTGCCCCCCTCCTTGAGTTGACCCATAGTACGCCACTGCCCAGAATAGTGTGTTTGAATGTTTCTTTAAGTTTCAAAATGCATTTGGAGAGCTGAGTTTCATTCTTGTACCTTTCGCGTTTGAACGATTTCACATGGTTCCTCTACTTGTCTTAAAAGGTGCCGCCAACCAGTCCGTAGTACGATTATTTTTTGTTCATTGTCCTGCCGGATGGTGGCTGTGTATAGGCAATGAGTTTTTAAATGCATTTTCCTCGTGACGGGCATTGGGTTTTGTTTCGGTAATAAAAATTGGTTTGGGGCTCTGCATGAAGTGGGGTAGTAGTACATTGCATGATTATTCTCCGAATGCGGGTTTTTATTATTGCGTTCATATTTTCATACAGGTGTATCTCAATGTATATAAGAAAAACCCGCTCACTTTGTGGCCCTTGTAATTTTCATTTTTTTTCAGTTTCAAGAATATCCCTCCTGCGGTGGTCTTAATGTCTGCTCTATACAATATGGGGGATCGAACCGCGTGAGTTTTCCCCCTTTCCTTCTTTCCCCTTCTTCGTTATGTTTTATGTCTTTCTTGTCACCTTTGTTTTCAGGGTTCCCATGTAAGGTGGAGCTGCTTTACGGAATATAAATGAGGGTAATGTTGATATGCGTTTTTCTTTGGCTAGGATTTTTTGTTCGAGTACAAGTGGTGGTTGGTTGGAGTCTTTTTGGACGTAGAGGGGGAGTCATTTGGCTTCTTGTAAGGTACCGGTGTCTACGTTGGGGCTATCGTCGAGGTAATCGACTGACATCGGGTTGACGTGTACTGTGATGCGTAGACCGAGTTCGTTGAAAACCTTGAGGTCTTTTTGCGCCCTGTCGGCCCTACTCCCCGAAGCTCTCCCGAGTACTGCTACTGCGCCTACATTCTATACGTGTTCAGTATTTTGTCTAGTTTTGGTAAAGCGTATAATCCTATACGAACTGGCAACGTCGTAGGCCCCCGTAGGAAAGTTATGGCCCCCTAATTTGTCCCATGCTTTGTTATTTCATTGATAGATAAAAACAACGTTTATTAATAATCATTCACATCAGTAAAAACAATATAACATTAACAACGGAATAATAATAGAGCATTAATCATAAAAATAACAGTACTCATTAATATTAACAGTAGCAGTCGAACATTCCGTATTACTGACAGAAGCGAAAACGTATGAACAAGCGACAGTCGCAAGAAAACACCTTACAGTACAGAACAATAACTACGAAAAAAAAGACAAAGATTACATAAATCATAAATGTAGCAACATATCATAATATAGTACACTTTTGAGTTTAAATCGAAAACAATGATTTCATTAAAAGCAGGTGCTTGGGTATGAAATCATAATATTAAAAATGATAGATTATTGTTCCTTTATTGCAACAAAGAAACAGAAATTGTTAAATGCAACCAAGTGTATATAATGAATAAAGAGCAAAGATAAAAAAAACCCGAAATATTATTTGGTCTCTATGTATATTGATTAGGTTTAAAGTGTTTGAATGCACGTTTAGAATTAAAGAACGATTTGCAGGATATGAGATGTAGTTGAATATTGTGCCAAAGTGTTTGCTCATATATCCTAATCATTATTGTTATCCTAAAGTATCGTTCTCCTCGCGTGCGAGCGACTCTTTGACCACACTGTAATGAGACTTATAATAATTAAAGGTAAATGACATGATGGGGGTAGTCCTCAACTTGGGCTGAAACTACTCTAGAATCAATGAAACTATGCAAGGATTCTCCTGTGAAAATCTTGTAGTCAAACGTTGACTCATTCTGAAATAACTAACGTCAATACCTGCTGTTTGGCTCTCTATGCCCTTATTTTATCGAGCCCGATAAAATTAATGTTCATGCTTGATACGCCTTGTAAGTAAACAAATTAGAGACAAATCATTCCAGCTGGGAGATCCAATCCAGCAGGTGTATAATTGGTATATATTTCAACTCATTTGGTCTTGAGGCATTTTCAAGCGTTCTCAATCATAACCTTTAATACACAAATTAAATATCTAAATGCTTATTTTCTGTTGTATTGCGATTTACAAATAACGCCCTTTTATACCTACAGGGCCCCCAGGGAAAACCTTCGAGCTCATTGATGGGGCTACTCTGTATAAAAAAAGAAGAGGAAGAAGAAGAAGAAGAAGAAGAAGAGATAGATAATCAGTGATTCGCAGCTGGCAGAACGACAGTCACGCAGCGTGCGCACTGCACGCTCAATAAACCATATCATGCTTGCGCTTGGCTGCATATGTATAATTGCGGTTAGAAGTGTTGATTGCAACAGTGAATAGAGCTACCATCACACACACGCATATGGGTACATCGGTCACACGGCCTGACTACACTGTCAAGTCAAAGTTAGGTCGTCATTTATTGTGTATTTTTGTCATAATTTTAAAGGTATAAATTCTTATTCGTTGGAATTTGGACATAAGGGTTATGAAGCATCATTAATAATTTGATTAGAATTTCAGGTCACATAACAAGGTCAAAGGCCATTTCAGTTTATTAGACTTAGACTATCTTGTCGAGCCAACTTTTTTAGGCAGATTTTGATACTGATAATTCAGACTGACTTGGTGAGGGCTTCAACAGTTTCACAAATCTTGGAAATGTATTTATTATAGTAGTTAAAGGCAGATCATTTGCAAACATCCCCGCAGACCAGGAAAAGATAACCCATGCCCTTAGACTATTGATGAAAGGCATGTCTGTGAAATCTGGGGGTACGCAATTACCTAGAATATGAAAAATGTGAAAGAAAACAATAGCCGTTTAGTGTGCGTTCTGTGGTACGAATGTTTCACTGGCGAGAAAAAAAATCAAATCAGAGTCTAACGGTCACTATAATTTCACTCAAACTGAGTTTCTAGCTCATATATTTTGCTAAAGGTTCTCGGATGGCATTTTCTTCTAAATGCCATTGTATTTACAAAAATACAGAAATGCACTGCCTTTAATGCAAACTTACTCAAAATCATCAAAAAGTGCTACTTCGTAATTTCTTGGCGTGATTTTGATTTTGTTTCTTTTATATGATAAGGTTTGAAAGGGACAACATTTTGCGAAATCAATTATGACAATGTATGTATGTTAATTAAATTCAATGTGAAATGGCAAAAATGCCAATTCTCCTTTATAATTTTGGGGGCATATCCTGATTTCCGGAGTCAGACTTATAGAGCTAGGTCAGGGCGTCTAAACTTTTACACAGAACGTTGACATTCATTAATAATACTATTTTTTATGAAGGTATTCAAATTCACAAAAAAGCTACTTTCCTTCATGGTGGATTTTGATTTTTTTTCCTGTTTTGTTTTATTTGACTTGGTAAGGGTTTCTAAACTTCTACACCGACTTTGGAAGTTCATTAATTATGCTAATTTATGCAAATTCATTCCAAATTACATAAATTGCGGTTTTTCCTTTCATGATTTCCAGGAAGATTTTGTTTGTGTTTGTTTTATCTCATAGGGCTTGGTTAGGGCCTTACAACGTTAACACAGAATTTTGCGAAATTAAGTGTGCAATTTAATGTATAGGCCTATTCATTTAAAATCATTGAAAAATGACAGCAATGCCACTCCTTTTTTTTGGCGGGGGGCATTTCCTGATTCTAATTGCTTTCACCAGGCTACCCACTAGAATTTTATGGTTACCACAAAACAAATTATTATTGCTCAAGAATTCAGCCAAGAGACTAGAAATAGTCTACCCCCCCCCCCAGATCGATGCCTCTGGGTCGCCACGTGAGAAAGTGGCATCTAAGAAAGACGACCGTACACTAGACTTGTGTATCTGAAATGCTGAATGCCTGCAGTTGACAAGGGACATTTCCTCGACCCTTCCCCAGTTCTGCGCGGATGGTGTGAACATATCAATGATAATTATTAAGTGCCCTTGTCGTATCAACCCCCCCTCTTTTGCTGAAGCAGAGTGTTTGAAGATGTGTCGTGTAACCTATCAACCCTCCACCCACCCCCCCCCCGTTTGTTTGCGCTTAGCCCTGGAAATGTTAGCCGTAGGACATGGTCTACTAGCTTATTTTTTTATTTCAAATTTTGGACTGGATTTGGAATGATATGTTTTGCTGTCGTCACTACCCCTATTCCTATTTTGTATTGGGGGGGCTATTGGCGGTATAGGATATCACAAATAGGCAACGCTTCGACTTGAATAGTCGTGGATATGATGTGGACCGTGTCTATAATGTTAGTGAAAATGTGAGTTAACTGCTTTGCAATCAAACTCTTCTGCATGTATACTACTATACTTACATTACGACGGCGACAGGGGCGTAGCTGGGGGCGGTGGGAGTACATCCCCCCACAAACTTCGTGTGCCTCCAGATGCCCCCCCCACAAAATTATGACGCGGGAAAAAATTTGCCTGGGATTGGGGGAAAAAACAATTTCATATCCCCCCGCCCGCCGCTGAGCGAGTTTTTTGGAGACGTGGCGTGATTGGAAAAATTTTGCGACCTGGATTTGGAGAAAAAAAATTGGACCTGGGATTTGGAGAAAAACATTTTTTGTCACTACCCCTCTCCCCCCCCCCCCCCCCCGCTGAGCGAGTTATCGGCGCTGGCGTGACCGGAAAAAAAATGACCAAGGATTTGGTGCTACCCCCCCCCACAAAATTTCAAGGCCCCCCCAGTGCCCCCCTGCTTAAAAAATCCTAGTTACGCCACTGACGGCGAGGGAAGGCAACAGGGTGCGACAGAGAAGGACTGCACAGCTACCTTATCCCAAAGGAGTGGAGACTGATATGTGAGTTTATTATCCGAAACGAGTTATTATTAAACCATCGGTAATTGAAAGTATTGTGATTTCATAAAAAAAAACACGTATGTTATGGTTCAATGGTATTGACTCATTTATAAATGGACTTCAGGAGGCAAGTGGTTGACAATAGATATCCGACTGTGCATAACTGCTAGCTCTCAGTGCGTGACACCTTTTCGTTAATAATAAAAATGATAATAATAACAATATGTTTTTTCCTACATCACTGCAGTTTTTGAAGCGGCACCTCCCATACACCACTGCACACAGAGTATGTTTTGGAAAGCACTGATCTGAGCGCATAGACCGGTATAGCCAATACACATAGGCTCTACAGTAGCTCAGGAGCCCAAAGCTGCTCAGTAATATCACGGGAAGTAAAAGTAACACATTAAAATGAAAATTCAGGTTGTACAATTGGTGTCGATACCAACAAATTACATTTTTGTTAACATTTTACAAAGGTACCTTTGTCGAAAATTAGCTGTTTTTCACCTTGGGATACAGTGCGCCGTAAAAGGCACAATTTTTTACGTGTTACATCATCGTTTGCCTATTCAAAGGCCGTTAACTGTATGTCGTGTGCCTAGGCAAAGGCCGCTAATATAATACATAATGAATACAATTACTGCCCTTTGTACAGGAACACGACATACAGTTAACGGCCTCTGCAAAGACACAAGTCGATATGAACGGCGCAGTTCGGTTAGCAGGCGGAGAAAGATCCAATGGAAGGGCTTAGTTTGAAACGCAAAAAACATACATTATTTTCTTCCCAAAATCAAAAAGTAACTCCGTAAAATGAATATGTATATACTAACTTATATAATAATATTATCAGGATCTACAAAGTATCAAACGCCCTTCATCAGTCTACGAACAATTCATCAGTATAACCATGTTTGTCCATTTCTTGGGGCAGTAACTTGTGACCTTAACAAGATAATAAGAGGACAATGGCCTAAATCCAGATTGTTCCACAGCATGTATAGCCCACTATACCGTAATAATCGTGAGAAAACAGGCGACTATTATAGTCAATAGTTATTTCACCAAAATCCCACATTCGTTTTCATCTCAATAATATTATTTATGCATTTAAAAAAAAATGTTTCAAGCTTATTTTCAGTGCGTCCCAAA
>JZLH01S0422194.1:77457-84957 GCA_001188425.1 Eucidaris tribuloides
TAAGTGTCCAAGAACTTTTTTGCCGAGTGTACAATACTAAGTATTCCATGTAGTTTATGAACAGGAATCTGTTAATGTCTACATCTGATTATTATGATAAGTGGCTCATAGCGTATGTATGTTTCGCTCTTCTTTGCGTGACACGAAATGCATGAAATAAAGGTGAAATGTGTTTTCAAGTATTATCTCCATGGTGGCAGAGCCCATAGACGGTTCTGTATGGTGATCCGGAACAGTGCCCTCTTATGTTCAAGAAGGCACGTGGCTGGTCGTGTCGTGTGTCAAAACAGTACGAGTGTAAATATTTAATAGTGAATTTTTTGTCATCTATTTCATAATTACTCTTGTATAATATTTTATGCAGAACTTTTATAGTGATTGTGTTTGAAAAAAAAAATTGCTTGAAGTGTTTAAAGGCAAAGTTCACCCTGACGTCAAGTTGGTTTTAATAAAGCAGAACAATGAGAGAAACATATTGATGAAAGTTTGGAGAAAATCCGCCAAAGGATAACAGAAATATGAAGTTTCAAGGTTTTAATTTTGAGACGTCACATGCGAGCAGCTCCCCATATTATGTCATGTGATATAAATTCCTTAGAGTGCCGTTTTCACAGAAATTTGATAATGATTTTACCTGTGCATTCAGTATATTATCAGAAACATGATTTCATACAGGCTTCTATAAAAAAATCCCATTTGATTAATTAAAACTTTGAAACTCTATATCTCTGTAATTCTTCGGTAGATTTTCGCCAAACTTTCATTAATATATTTCTTTCATTCTTCTGCTTTTATAAAAATCAACTTGACGTCAGGGAGAACTTTGTCTTTAAAGACCGTGGGTTTTTATTAAGCGTGTCGGTTTGTCATTTTCCAGTGGCTACACTGCAAAGGACTACGAGGTTATCTTGGGTGTCCATGATCGTTCTAACACCGATGAAATCACCCGTGTTAGCCGTGGTGCTAGTCGAGTCATCATGCATGAGAATTATGACCCATCAACAAGCTCGGACTCTGACATAGCTCTCATTAAACTCGACCAACCTGTCTCCTAC
This sequence comes from Eucidaris tribuloides, assembly GCA_001188425.1. Taxonomy (NCBI): domain Eukaryota; kingdom Metazoa; phylum Echinodermata; class Echinoidea; order Cidaroida; family Cidaridae; genus Eucidaris; species Eucidaris tribuloides. Next base: position 78,513 of record JZLH01S0422194.1, read on the forward strand.
AATGCCGCCATTAGTCCCGTCTGTCTGACAGACCACGAACCTGCCGATGGTACCCCTGTCTATGCCACTGGCTGGGGGAAAGAAAAATGGGGTAGGTATTGGGTTTATTTGTTGAACACTTCGGGTGCTATCAGCCCACTGGTGCACCGAGAAGACAATCAGTTCCATACTTTTTAATTTGAATGACAAACGTCACTGAAGTTCCTATCAATGATATTTATCGCAAAATGAAGACACATTGAACCAACTAAATGAGTCAAAATGTTTTGTCTCGACAGAATTTGGATTTTTTGTGCAGAAAAGCGAACATTTTTGTAAGGTTATACACATAAGTCCAAAACAACCCAGCACCCAAACTGTTAAACCAATTCTTTATTCAAGAAATGTACAAATTTATACCAGGTCCATTATTTTGTAAGATAATGACAGGTATTAACATTACAAAAGTTTCACAATAAACACAAAATAACATTTCAATAAAACAGATACAAGTTCATTTACGACTTAACAGATAGTGGGTATAAGAATCATAACAAAGAAAAGAAGAAAAAAATGATAAGCCATGGATTATGAACTGACATTACGACAAAATGAATACAATCGTTTTGACGACAGGAATCGGATACTAGCAAGAAGTGCTTGTAGTGTCGTTCTTTTTTTAAATAAGAAATTGTCCATAGCGGTCACTTTGGGGCGAGTCATTAAATGAGTGACCGCGAGACAGATAATAAGAGTTATATGACACGTCTATCATGTCTATATAAACCACAAGTCACAATTTCCCAAAATTGGGGTTTAAAGGAACGCAAATGAGGACATAGGCAAAAGTTGCTTTTGACAATGACAATAATGACAATATAATAATTCTGATATTGTACATCATATCAGAAGACGCATGGAACATGGTACTACATATTACAGATTTGAATGTAGTATAAGAGAAAAACAGATATAAATTATTCCACTTTGGGATGGGTTGTACGGTATTCTTGAAAGGTTTACAAATTGAGACAACTGTAACCCTTTTGTATTTTCTATTCAAATATTGTAAATATTATTTTTTTTCTGGGATAAATTAGCTGAATCTAGTTATATTTTATACTACTACTACTACTACTACTACTACTACTACTACTACTACTACTACTACTACTACTACTACTACTACTAAAGATATTCATATAGCGCAAATTGCTAAAGCCTCTATGCGCTGGGTTACTTTTATTGAAAATCTGTGGCTCATATACGTTGAACAAGTATGACAGAGATGCATCTCTGATATTTGTGTTTCTCTCACTGTAGGACTACTCCAGGGTGCAGCCCAGAACCTGAATCAAGTCCTTCTCCCCATTGTCAGCCGAAAGACGTGTAACCTCCCGGCCTCCTACGGGGGAAGGATCACCACCAACATGCTGTGTGCCGGCGAGTATGGGAAGGATTCATGCCAGGTACGTGGCGATAGACCATCCTGTTGCACCCACAAATGTAACAACGCCCACAAATGTAATAACGCCCACAAATGTAATAACGCCCACAAATGTCACAACGCCCACAAATGTCACAACGCCCACAAATGTAATAACACTTTACCCACAAATGTAAAAATTACCCACAAATGTAATAAAACGCCCACTGTAATAGTCTGTCGCCCATAAATGTAATAATACATAATAGATAATTTTGCTGGCTTCCAAAAGCCAGGGATAGGGGACCAAAATCCTAACTCATTTCCATCCTTAAAGAGAGAAGGAGCTAGCAACTAACAGCCATAAGTTAAGAAAAGATTAGAGTTCTTGCCAACCAATCAGATCGCACGTGCACTGGTCTGGAGCTGACCATGCGTGACCGATGCATGCCACCCGACGTTTGTAAGTCACGCCGTGGTAATGTATGCACTGTTTGAATCGATAAGCTCCTCCCCCTATAGCTGTTTCTGCAAGTTTTATCCCGGGATAAAACTTGCAAAGACATAAAATAAGCACAAATTAACTGGGGCCTTGCTGAGGGTGAGTATCACATAGTACCCTTTATTTATGCTGTCTTTATCACCATGTACCATCACCATTATTCTCACAATACCCACAATGTCATTTTTTGTCTTAACTTATGCCTGTTAGATGCTGGCTCCTTCTCCCTTAAAAGGGGTTATCTGGAACAAGCATAATGTGTATGATTGACAGTCTGAGTTGGGGTGGGGGGGGGAGGAGGGGGAGGGGAGATATTCAATGCGATCTTGGGTAACAATCCTATTACGTGGAAACGTCGCGTCGTTGACCAGATACAGCCCGATAGATGGCGCCCATAGTTTCCGTCAAAAAATCTGTCGAAGGTGCGAATTATAATCATATACCTGCTGATCTAACTACAATTGTGCGGGAATGATTCAAAGGCATTTATGTGCATTTATAGATTAGAAAACAATTAAACAAAGAAAATGATGAAAATTCGAGCAAATTTGGCTGAACCGTTAACATTTTCAAAGTTAATTTGATTCTGTGTAAATAAACCATTTAGGTACCGTACAGTAATGAGTAATTCCTTTTCGTTTAATCTTCATGAAATGCAGAAAAGTTTATTAAAGTTAAATCATTAATTATATTTGAAATGAAGTTTTAGGGGATGGTTTAGCAGTAACTTTGCGAAGCAGATTGGTCATAATATTTTGGTCAAAGATGAACGAAGTCTGATGTCCGTACGACACGCGGACAAAAGTCAATGCTTCTTTGCTCACTGTTGTCTTGAATGACTAGGCATTACTACACAGATATGAACAACACACTTTCTCGGCAATGCGAATTCTCCCTGCAACCCTTTCATCTATGGCATAGCTCCCACTGAGGGTTTATAAAAATATTAATGAGCTGTCTCTTAAGAATTTCGTAAGCCGTAGCATTGCTATTGCGCATCATGGCCCGGTTGGTCAGTGTTGGTAGTGCCGCAGACCGGATGTCTGTAGGTTCCAGGTTCAAGCCTTGCTGAGTCATTTTTTCAGAGTCGATAAAACTGAATGAAAAGCTCAAACATTTAATAATCATAAGTTTGAGTTTATATAGCACATTGTATAACATCTCTACGCGCTTTACAAATATAATTATAACAACAAATTAAACTACGCTTTAGAAATATAACCAAAAAATAAACTACAATACAAAGTTACGATATATAATTACATCTACAAAATATTAAATAACAATACATAGAATTACACAATTTGATCTGATCATTTCATTATACAGAGATGAACAGTAAATATTTTCGGCGATGTAAATGCTCTCTGAAAACTTTCCATTTGCCTTCTTTCTTCTTTGTAGGGAGACAGCGGTGGTCCTCTTGTCACACAACGTTCAGATGGAACTTGGGATTTGGTTGGAGTGACAAGCTGGGGCCTTGGATGCGCCTGGCAAGACAAGTACGGAGTTTACGTCAACGTGGCTGAATTCCTCGACTGGATCAACCGGAAGATGGCTTTGAATTAAGTGGGCGTGGTCAGCAGCGATCAACAATTCTTGAAACCGGTTAAATATGGTTTATCATTTTGAGGGTTCAATTTTAAAAGTGTCTTTATGTCTGAGCTAAGTAATAGTGCTTGAATGGACAAATAAATACATTGGAACACATAAATTTAGAAAATTATAATTCAAATTCAAATATAATAGGCAGTCAGTAGGAAAAATATAAACTATAAACATAATTATCCATGAATAAAGCATTATAAGCACAGAAGTCAATGGGGAAATGAGTATGGTAATACTTGTCTTCCATAGATTTTTACTTTTAAGTCCGTACTGGTCGTTTTAAGGTGCAATTTAAAGTCAGGGCATCTTTTTTACATGCCTAAATTAACATTGTGTAAATACACTGGTATATCGAAATAAAATGCCATGTACGAACCTTAAGCAAAGTAAAGGAGCCAATAATTCAGTTTGTGTGGAATTACAGTGACCTTTAGACTCCGACTGGAATTACTGTCTCCTAGAGACAACAATTCCTAGTCTATTTTCAGACTCTTATAGTACATGAGGTTGTTCGTCAGTATAATTTTAGAAACTTGTTTTGAAATTTGCATGTATGAACATGACAAAATAATTCATCATAGCAAATCATTAAGTCTTATGCACATCGGTATAATGCTACTGAAATTACTCAGTTCAGTATGCCTAGGACACACATGATTTTCTACCATTTTTCAAATTCTAGGTAATAACTAAGCTTCAAATAACAAAACTCTTGCAAATTACTAAGTTAAGTACATACAAATATGGACTTTTTAGAATCAGTAATATGCACTCTTTATTGTTATTAACCTAACCCAAGTGATGTATGATGTAATGATTTATTAAATGTTTGTAAAATTATATTGCCACATGTTATAAATCACTCTTTCATTTCTTGCATTTCAACCAAACTGAGTGAAGTTGTTTTTGTTGTTTGTGAAGTTAATATGTTGTACGATGATGATGATGATGATTATAATTATTATTATTATTACTGTGATAAGTGTTTGCGTGTTTGTGTGTGTGTTTCTTTGTGTTTGCGCATGTGCATGTGCATGTGTGTGTTTGTTGGTGTGTGTTTGTTGGTGTGTGTTTGTGTGTGTGTGGTGTTTGAGAGTGTGTACGTTTGCGTTTGCGTGTGTGCGTGTGGTGTTGGCGCGCGCGCGCGTGTGTGTATGTGTGTGTGTGTGCGTTTGGTGTATGTGCGAACGTGTGAGGAATGAATAAAATAAGGGAAGAAGGAGCCAGCAACTAATAGGCATAAGTTAAGAAAAAATGACATTGTGAGTATTGTGAGAATTATGGTACATGGTGATAAAGACAGCCTAAATAAGGGGCACTGTGTGATACCCTCAGCAAGGCCCTATAAATTAGTTAAGTTGTGTTTATTTAACGTCTTTGCAAGTTTCATCCCGGGATAAAACTTGCAGAAACAGCTATAGGGGAGGAGGTTATCGATTTGAATAGTGCATAATTACCACGACGCGACTAACACACGTCGGGTGGCATGCATCGGTCACGCATGGTCAGCTCCAGACCAGTGCACGCGCGATCTGATTGGTTTGCAAGAACTCAAATTTTCTCTTAACTGGTTAGTTGCTGGCTCCTTCTTCCTTTAATACATGACATATTTCATATGTCGATCAAGCATAAAATACACAACCACAATGGAGACAAATCAGCGAGGAAAGGAACAGTATAAGATAAATTTAATTCAATTAAAAAGAAATACTTCAAGGTATCATAACGTACCATGATTTAAATGATATAAACAATAAATTGTAAAAATTCGATTCATATATGATAATTCTCGTGTCATTTAAATGCAAGGTTCACCCTGCCATCAAGTTGGCTTTAATAAAGCTGAAAAATGAGAGAACGTAGTGATGAAAGTTTGGCGAAAATCCACCAAAGAATAACAGAGTTAGGAAGTCTCAAGGTTTTAATCATGTGACGTCACATGCGAGCATCTCCCCATTATTGTCATGTGATGTAAATTTCATAAATTGTCATTTTTTATGGTTTATGATAATTGGATGGGTGTTTTTTATTAGAAGCCTGTATGAAATAATGTGTCTGATCAGATAATGGTAAAATAGGTAAAATCATTTTCAAATTTCTGAGAAAACGGCACTTTATGTAATTCATATCACATGACATATGGGGAGCTGCTCGAATGTAATGTCACAAATTTAAAACTTTAAAATCTCATAACTCTGTTATTCAATTTCAATTTTCAATTTCAATTTCAATTTCAATTTCGTCTTTATTTCGCATTAAAAAAAATGCACATATATACAAAGATCAAAACATATATACAAGTACATGTATATTTTTACACTTCGCACAACACTACAAAAAAATAACACAAGCTCCAATCAAAAGTACACGTACAATTAATACATTACATAAGCAAAGAAAGAAAACTGTACAGTTAAAGGCAAGGTTCACCCCGACATCAAGCTGGCTTCAATAAAAGCAGAACAATGAGAGAAACACATAATACATGTAGATAGCCCGGCAGAAATCCATCCAAGAACAACAAAGCTACGAAATCACAAATTCCCAGAGTCGCGACGCTACACGCGAGCAACCCCCCCCCCCACATGCCACGCGATACAAATTCCACAAAAGTGCCGTCCTCTCAGAAAATTCGAAAATAACTCCACCCGCGCACCCAATACATCTCCAGAAACACCATTCCACACATGCAGTCACGACAAAAAATATTCTTTCATGGATTTTCGTCAAACCTTCGTTATGTTTCTCTCATTTTTCTGCTTTTATTAAAATCAGCTTGACCTTAGGGTGAACTTATTAATTTCAGCTTGACCTCAGGGTGAACTTTCCACTTAAAGTGCCTTGCTAACCGGTATGTTTTTCGTATGAGGCAAAGGGTGGAAATGGTCTTATTGATAGTTCTAACGGGGGCATGGGGGTGGGGTCTAAGA
>JZLH01S0422194.1:89957-92230 GCA_001188425.1 Eucidaris tribuloides
AAAAATTGTAATTTTCCAATAATAAACGGAGTTAGGACATCATTTTAGAAAGACCCCTTCAACGTAAAATGTATGCGTTATATTGCATGTTGCAATACTTTTGAGTAGGGAGGGTAGCATCTGTTACACGTGTGTGTATTGGCTACGGACAGAGACAGCTTCAGCGCGCGACACGAACGACTTGAAGTGTCTTTTTATCTCAGAAATTGTTATAATCAGTCAATTTAAACTCATTTGAAGAAATATATGAAAGTAAACTCTGGTCTTTCAGATTCATACAATTTTTCTTGCAGGCAATATTGCTTTGGTGGCATTTTTGTACGATTTGTCCATTTATTCGGCCAGTCGGCGTAACGAACCGATACCATGAATAGCTTTTGATCAAGTCGCTCTGCGGAGTGAAATAAGCCGATCTGACGCGTTAGTGGTACGGAAAAAAAAATCGCGGACGGGCTAGGCAAACGTGGTAGTCCGTGTTGCCGTTAGTCTGAATTCCAGACTCCGCCTCTACGAAGCAGAGGCCGGCCGCGAGAGTGGAAAAAATTGTTTTGCTGGTCTACCCAATACGTCTGGCAGCCAGACTGTGTTGCCGTGGATGCCGGGCCAGATTTTTAAACCGTCAAAATATTTGCCACGGTAGTCACGGTGAGGATGAGAAACCTAGTAGTCCGTAGGAAAACGAGGGGAACGCAATAAAACTCGACAGTACGTTGGAGGTGATCCGTAGTGGGTCTTTCCGCGTGGTCTCACGTCCATCCGTTTTGTCCACGGTGGCCTGAAACGTGGTTGCCGTGGCCGCGGAATCATAGTGTAAACGCGGGCATAAGAACGCGTTAGGCTCGTTTACCTATGTTCCCGGTGGCCACGGCAGCCCCGTTTGCCCGAAACGTAGTTAACCGTGGGAGTTTGGCCATGTTTTACTCCGTATTCAAGTTTTATTACGTCTTGCTAAGTTTTCTTACGATCTATCGCGGTATCCATGACGGGCCTTGGGAGCTGCCGAGTCCCGGAGGCTCAAAGGCTCACTACGTTCGGTTCGCGGTCTACCACGGATGCCAGTACGTTCCCTTCCGACCCGTCACCTACTGTTGGGGTCACTTACGTTTTCCACGTTCTGATCAAGGTCTGGCACGTTTTTAACGCTCTCTAACGCTTCTACGGATGGAACGTGAACGCTGGGTAGCCTTGGAGCACGTTTGTGCCCACGGTAAAGAAAGCTTCCCGAGCAATAGCAACAGCAGTGTGTATTAAAGAAATGGTACAAGTGAAAATTTATATTTTTGTTATATACAACCTTGTTATGTTTGGTATTTTGACAAAGCTAAAAGACCATATATTTCAATAAAATTTATTTCATTTCTTGTGGTTTTGCCTAACCTAATTATGATGAATTTTCTGCACCGAATAAAGCAAAATCGCTATTGTACCACTGTACGCGTATGTAAATTTTGAAAAAGAAACCAATGAATAGCGTGCAATCATGATCATGAAATGGTTCAGTGATCATCACAAACATATTTCAAGCATTTAGAAGTTATACTGTTCCATATAATTTACATTAGAAAAAAAGAAAAAAATTGACATTAACAAAGGACACGAAATTGAAATACATGCACGTTGTTCAACATGGAAACAGTGTTAATGTTCAGTCAATGGTACGTGGCCCAGAGGCCTTAGTTGTTGATGGCCTTTCAACATCAAGAAACACAATTAGTATAACATATTTTATCAAGAGTGAATGTTTATGTGAGTTCACTCAGTTTTTTTCTTACTTTACGCTGTTAGGCCCAAATTGTTTTGATTATTATTTTTTCTTATTACGATTAACACATTCTGTTTCAAAGCGGGTCAAATGCTGATTTTGACCTTCAATTCAAAAAGTGGCACAAACGCGATTTTGACCGGCTGAAAAAAAAACGATTTTCTTGATTAATAAAAGTAAATTAGATGAAATAAAGTGAATGAAAAAGACTGGTTGTTTTTCTCTTATGTGATACCATATACCACAAACTCTGAAAAAATTTAGTACCAAAAAATATTTATTTTCCACATTGTCCCATTCTTGACATAATGTACAACAAAATATATAGGGGGCCTACTCTGCCACATAATTGAAATTGGCACCCTCTTGCTAGAGGTGTGTTTCGAGCTTCAGGGAGATCCATGTAGTCTCCCCTCCTGCCGGGCCGGCCAGCTTTTATACTCCCTCCCAGACTGCCTTCGCCGTATCAGACCGTATTACATCGCAACGCACCGTATTCTTTCAGACCCCC
>JZLH01S0422194.1:100592-112303 GCA_001188425.1 Eucidaris tribuloides
CATCTTGGGGAGGTGGAACTAAAGTGACATGGGGAGGTGCACATCTTAGGGAAGTGGAACTAAAGTTGAGTAAATCAGGCGTTGAAAGCAGAAAAAGTGGTACAAATTTCGTTTTTCTTGCCAGGGGCGGAACTCCTATGGCTCTGGCGGGGGGGGGGGGGTGCACGTGCACCCAGTGCACCCCCCAGCCTACGCCCTTGCCAATTGAAGTAGTAAGAAGGCACACTCAAATATTCTCAGTAATTGGGGTTACATTGATTATGCATGATACTCGTGTCTATGTATTCCGCGTATGTGTTGATTAAAATAATTGATAAACAATAACAATGAATAATCTGAACGTAATAATACAGCATACCAATACAGCACCAAGATCACTTAGCGTTTACGATAAAACATGGAATTCACCATTTTGAAAGTACTGAACTGCTTTCGTTGAAGCAAAATGTACCACGGGCTAGATGACTAGTTTGTTGATGTACAGTAACTGTTCGGATATATTAGTGTTACTTTGTTTTACTTTTGTCATATGAAAGTAGTGAATACATTTTGAAGTTCATGACGATGGGTAACAAAATAGATAAATCATCAATGTGATCTTATACAATCTTTGACCATGCCTGACACTATGAGGGCGCACGCCTGGAATGAAGAAGACATATAGCAAGATGGGAAATATGTCATATTTTGTGAATTGTGCGAGGACTAAAAGTGTTGGAGGGCTCAGGTTTCAAATAAAACCCTCAAAAAAGTTCTTCAACTCAATTTTGAGCATTGATTTCTCTCTTGGTATTATTGTATAATTCTTGATATTGTTATCATTGAAAAGCATGTTTATGTCCCCTTATAACGATACCTCATTTGCTATGATTATGGATTCATGGAATGTGCAAGACATTGAAATAAGGGGCCAAGTGAAAAGCGAAAAGTTTCAAAAATGCCACCAATTCAGTATGCATTAGTATGGAGAGTGAATTGTGTTTAATGATGTTGCGATGGTATTTGACGGAGTGTCATGTGTTCATCGATGGCTGGGACCTTGCAAAATTGCCAGAATCCTAATGAAACTCAAACACAATGATAATTTCACAATAACCGACTTAAATTTCATTTCATATTCAAAGCAACATGTGAAAACAACACATAACACTTCATCAAAATCCATAACATAATTAAACACAATACACTCTCCATACAAAGGAATGCTGAACTGGTGCTGATAATGCATTTTGCAACTGTTCACTTTTCACTTGGGCCCTTATTTAAATGTCTTGCACATTCCATGAATCCATAATCATGGCAAATGAGATATCTTTGTAAAGGAAAAGAAACATTTTTGTTTAATGATATCAACGCTCAAAGCCGAGTTGCAGGACTTTTTGAGGGGTTTATTTTACAAATTTTTTGTTGATACCGTGCGAGTTTGCTATTTATAGTATTGAACTGAAAGAATGGGTTGATGATCTGGTGTCAAGGTTCTTAATTCGTGTAAGCTGGAAAATAACAATAAAGTGAATAATAATTATAGGTTTCTATGGGGATCTGAATTCCAAGCGTGCACCCATCACAGTAGGATACCGACCTATATAGGATTTCGATGTCGGGGGGGGGGGGCGACAGTAATATGGCGGCGCGACGGCCTCAAACAGAAGGCTGCCACTTCCGGTCCATTAAGAAGAGTTCGCTGCAGTAGTTATGTACCATGGTATAAAAATCCATGTTTTTTTTTAGCTACTACCACAGTATTACTATGATTAAACCATGATACCACCAAGGTAGAATACCATGGTATCACCATGGTAGTAGCACAGTACACCACCATGGTAAAGTACCATGGTATCACCATGTTAGTACCATAGTACTATGGTATGGTACATGCAGTAACATGGTGGTACCGTGGTAGTACCATGGCATCACCATGTTAGTACCATAGTACTATGGTACATGTAGTAACATGGTGGTACCATGGTAGTACCATGGTATCACCATGTTAGTACCATAGTACTATGGTACATGTAGTAACATGGTGGTACCGTGGTAGTACCATGGTATCACCATGTTAGTACCATAGTACTATGGTACATGTAGTAACATGGTGGTACCATAGTAGTACCATGGTATCACTATGGTAGTACCATGGTATCACCATGGTAGTACCAAGATGTCACCATGGTATTACCATGTTATCATCATGGTAGTACTATGGTATCTCCAGAATAGTTCCATGGAAATACCATGGTATAAAACACCATGGTCTTTTGGGCACTACCATGGTAATACTATGGCTATACCATGATTTTTATACCATGGTAGAGTACCATGGTATAACCATGATAGTACCATGGTAGCAATGATACTACCATGGTAATAGGGTACCATGGAAATACTTTACCATGGTATCACCATGGTAGTAAAATGGCAGTACCAAAGAGGTACCATAGTAGTACTATGGTATAAATCTCGATGGTATTTTTTGGTACTAAAATCGTAATACACTCATGCTCATAATTATAGAATACTTAAATTTTTTTTTAGAAGTTGCCATTTTTCCGTGAATGTTACGTCTGGGATTAATGTTTGTTCACCCCAGGTGAAACAATTATAATCTAAGTATTTTAGGAATTTTGAGCATTTTGTAGCGTCCGACTCGACACTAAAACCTGTCTTTATAAATGGTGTTGTTGTTGTTATAGAGTCACGTGGTGGTTACGCACGTTATTCGACTTGTAACAGACACTATTCTGATGTTAATTTAGTGATAAATGACATTAGATCAAAATTTATCAGTTTTCTGCTCTGTTTTTTTAATTACTTTAATTTAATACTTTTTCATGATTTTTTTGTGGATTTAGAAATATATATATATATATAATTGTTATTGCGCTCAAACGTATTTTAGTTTGTACTTAAGTCATCTCATGAAATCCAAAAATTGCTTCACATACTACGTTTTTGTGAAATAAACACTTGTCTTGAAAATTTCGTTATCCACACAGAACCATAGTATAACGATTACCGCTGTTGTGGCAACAATACCACGTTTACCGTGGATACATGGTATTACCATGGCATAATTTTAGGGGCCAATTGCATAGAATTTTAACCAGGAAAATTTCTCTGAATAAGCATGTGAACTCTGGTTAGCGTGATTTTACCATTCAATTTACCATAGGGACAAACTCCGAGTAAAATAACCGATTTTTTTTTTCTGGTTGAAGTGTTATGCAATAGGTCCCCTGTATATTTTCTAAATGGGGGTGGGGTCAACACTATCTCTGACTCACAACCGACTCGTAAGAGGGCGCCGGTACCATTGTATCGCCCCCAACGTCTAAATGAACATTCGACGACGAACCTTGCGAGTCTGATATCGTGCCTGAAATACTATACACGGGGTCCAGCGCCTCCGTGTACGATGGCGGCGGTAGCCCGGGAGAGTCGTTGAGATAAGATGGCGGTGGTGTAGTCGTTGGGGAAGGTGGGATATCATTCAACGATATGCTACTGTGGCTATTAGTGTCGGCATCGGCGCGCGTATTTCTGGCTGGTATACTGTTACTGTTCCTGTTTGTTGGCGTTGCCCTACGCAAACGCGAAGTGCAGGATCGGTATAAACGTCTAAAGAAGTCTCTAATCCTTCTCAATATTGCAGCAAAGCATTCTATGATCATACCGGGTATTCCGCAAATACAGGCTAGCGTATTCTTTCCACCTTCGCTATTACAGCACCCAGTACACAGGACGAAAATAAAAAATATGGCGATCGGAGTCACATAAGATGGGATCGAGGATCCGCCTTCATTCTCGTTCATCTCAAACACTGTCCAGTAGCGTTCACTTGTACCATCTGTGGACCAAACATCAAAGAATTATTTCAATTTTTTAAATAATTTTTTTTGATAAAAACAATGTTGATGTGAACATTTATGACTTACAAGAAATTACAGCACAAAACGCATTTTAATTTTAATTGTAGCAACTTAATAGGATGAGTTCCTGTTGGATGCAGAAAACATATCTGAGGGAACTTGACCCGCCCTCCTTGATTATACAGTTAATGCATGACATACTCGGTTATCGAAAGTAACAGGTTAATTAAAGTCAAAACCAGCATTTAAAGTTATTGATCACCTTTTCTGATCCCAGAAACACACATAAAAGACATAACTTTAGAGTAAAAACTACGTCAGTGAAATTTGAAGATCAGTAATTATCTAGACTTTGAATAATACATAAAGTACTAAATACTGTGTAGCGGCCTGTGTGTCTGGCTCAGGTCAGCAGCATTCCCGTGTTAGTTTGTGAATACAAAATATGCGTGGAAACCTACATGGAAACCGTAAGTAAAGAAAAGTTATCATGTATAGCAACATGAGCAAGAACGCATGGTACAGATTTGTAATCATATTACACATGTGCACCATGCAAATTTTGTAAAGAAATTTCACATGCAAAAGTAGAGTATACCGGTATAGTCAATTTTGTGCGGGCTATAATTGCACAACAAAATTAGGTTTCTGCGTGGCTCCTATACTTTACTATCGATTCTTAAAAGGCATTTTCTTCTTAATAGCAGAACGCATTTACACGATACTGATTTCACACATGTAAAATGGAGCCACTAAAACTTTAAACGGACGGGTTTCGAGGTATCATTGATCATACAGATTCGGATTACTTTATGGTTTTAAGAATAAAACAAGATAAGCAAATTGCCATTTAGGTGAGAGCTTGACTCTAGAAACGAGTGAGAAGAATGGCACCAGGGTTTTTGAACTTTGAATTTGTAGGAGATGACTTAAGGCCACCGCACACTACACGATTTTCGGTCGCACGACTGACCGACTTCGGATCTGAAATAAAAAAAGCGCTTGTATTTCGTACACGCTGATTATTTCAGATCCATAATCGGTCAGTCGTGCGACCGAAAATCGTGTAGTGTGCGGTGGCCTTTAGTGTCAAATGGGTCAAGAAAGGAGTTTATGTGTGTGTCAGAAAGAAAAAGGTCGGGTGTGCCGATCGAGGGATGGATGGCAGAATTAGTGGCAAACATTGTGTCGCGAAGATTCCACACATTGGACCACTATCATCCAGTGGTGTGTTGGACTATAATTGTCAGGGGATGTTGACGTTGAGTGCTACAGGGCCCCACTTGGCTAAGGCATCATTAATCAATTAAACAATTCATTTACCTGCTCTCTTCTTGCATATAAAATTGGCTTCAAAACTATCACAGTCAGCATAGGTCCAGAGCCTGTTGTTGTGTTCCAGGTCGATGAGGGCGCACATCCCGGTTCTTACTACTTGACCAAAACTGGGGGGAAAATGAATGTAGTAATTTAATTGTTTACGATTGTATTGTCAAAAAAAAAGCGATGTCCTTTTTCTGTTCTGAACTCGAAGGAACGGTTGATGATAGGAACAGGGTACTAAGAGGTGCAATAAAAGCAACGTTCATTCGCTCGCTAGAAACTTTTCAATTGGGTGGGGGGGGGTGTCCCAGACAAAATCCTTCCTGTACCGACGGGCGACAAATGAACTAGCCAAGGGGGGGGGGGGTCCTCCGTTATTTTACTCGACAAAATCCTTCGGATACCTACATATAAATGAGTATTTTAGTAAATAATTTGGCAATTTCTTATCGCATTCAACCGAATCAGCGCTCTCCTGCAATACGCATGACAATGAATGTTTTCTTTTCTCTGCAGATAAATATCTTTGGCTGAAAGTGATTATTGGAATACTACTACAAGTGGAAAAAGTAGAGTGCTTGTTTATCAGATATGAAATAAAGCTGCATTATTTTGATTGGTGTATAAGGTGCGAATCAATAAAATTCAAAACCACATTCAATCCCAAATATCTCAAAATTGAAAGTGAAACTAACAAAACCGATTTCAAGGAATAATTTCGTGATGATCTTACTTTCTTATGGTATATCGGTCATCTATGTTTGGTCAAGGTTGACTACTTAGTAGTCAGTTCTGTAAAATATGTCAAAATTGTGGATGTGGATGCATGCGTGATTGATTGCTTTGTTATGAATACTTTGGCCACCATGCAGCACAAAGTATACAAACTATAGACAGAACCAAGTTTGACATGTTTTACAAAATTGATCGGTGAGCAGTCACGTGTCACCGAATATGAATGACCAAGATACCATACTAAAGCAAAATGATTATGCTATTATTCCCTGATATAAGTGTGATAATATCTTGCTTCAGTTTATAGAAATTTGTGTTTGAATGAGAGCTTTGTTTTTATTGATTCACGTTGTATTATAGTCTTACTTTAGAAATGACACGATGGATCCATCCAGCCATACTCCATTGCGATCGAGACCGATCCATGCCACTGATGCATTATTGTAGGAAGCTGAGAAAAAAAAAATGAAATTGTATATTCACCCATTAAAGGCAAGGTTCACCCTGACATCAACTTGGTTTCAATAAAAGCAGAACAATGAGAGAAACAAATTATTGAAAGTTTGACGAAAATCCACCAAAAATAACAGAATTATGAGGTTTTTAAGTTTTAAATTTGTGACGTCACATGCGAGCAAAAAGTGTCGTTTTCTCAGAAATTTGAAAATGATTTTATCTGTGCATTCAATATATTATTAGAAACATTATTTCATACATGCTTCTATGAAAAAAAACCCACACACTAAAGTTTCATGAACCATTAAAAAATAGCAATTTATGGAATTTATATGACATATAGGGAGCTGCTCGCATGTGACGTCACAAATTTAAAACTTGGAAACCTCATAACTCTGTTATTCTTTGGTAGATTTTCGCCAAACTTTCATTAATATGTTTCTCTCATTGTTCTGCTTTTATTAAAATCAAGTTGATGTCAGGGAGAACCTTGCCTTTAATATACCGGGGACGAAGAGGGGATATGATTACAGTTTACAAGTTACTCAATGGAAAGTTTGGAATTTCTGGTGATATGCTCTTCGAACCAGCTATTCACTCAGCAACAAGAGGTCACAAATTTATACTTTTCACCAAACGATCACGATTAGAAGAAAATTTTTCAGCCAGAGAGTAATCACAGATTGAAACAGTTCGCCTCATATCGTTGAGGCTAAATCAGTTAGTAACTTTAAGGTTTTACTGGATAAACACTGGAGGGGGGGGGGGATACAAAATCTCTGCTCCTCAACGCACGTTCTACCAATAGTTCAACGTTAAATTACTGTTTTCGGTTACTTCAAGTTCAGACCGGAATACTACAGGACCATTGGCCAATCCTCTACTTCCGTACTAGATGCGATGATGATGTGATGTATTATTATTATTATTGCTTTGTCATCATTTCGGATGACAAGGACTAGAAAAGCGAACTTAATCACTGTAACCCTAAGGCATCCAGTCCCGAGTAGTTTTGCATATTCATATGCGACCACAACACCGGGTTTTCACCCTTCACTTTTCGATGAAGTGCGTGGGTTTTTTTACGTACTGAGGTGTTTCTGTCTCAACACGGGACCTCCGGCTTTACGTCCTATCCGAGGGACGAGGTAATGGGGATAAAGTGCTTTATCCAAGGACACAACCGCCATGGCCCGGCGCGGATTCGAACCACGGACCTCTAGGTCGAGTAACCGAAGTTTTATCCACTGAGCTATGACGCCTCCCCAAAGTAGTATTGGTAATCGTAATGGTAATATTAATTATACCATTTTGAAGCAGGGGCGGCGCCAGTGTAAAATCGTAGGAGGGCGAAACAATAGGGGTGGGGCGAAATTTTCGAAAAATGGTAAAATCCACGTTATTGCCATTACTCTCAAGAAATAGGGGGCCACTCCCTGCACCCCCCCCACCTCGTGACACCATCCCTGTTTTGAAGGCCGACGCAAGCATAATAGCTGTGGCAGTGATGCCAGATTCTCTGCGTACATGGTACTCCGAATTCATGTGTTTGTCATTATCATGACAATTTATTATCTGTATAAAAAAATGGTACAATCGGGAAAATACTTTTGGTATGAAATTTTCTCAAAACGTGTGCGAGTTTGATATCATATTACATATTATATTATTTATTTCTCATAAACTTTATTTCATCTTGTTTTCTTTTGTTATGATTAAGAGTTATGATTACTTACTTAATCAAGAGTTATGATTACTTTTTTGCAGTCGAAATCGAAATCGCGTTTGTACCACTTTCATATCAATGCTCAAAATCAGTATTGACGCTTTGAAACAGTATGTGTTATATCAAAACAATTTAATCACTTAAATTACGAAAAAAATGAAACAACTCACCAAACATGTATCATTGATAAACATGTTATACTTTCAGGAGTAAACTAAGACCCCTGGTGTGGGTTCATGTACCTTTGAATGCACATTCACACTGTTTTCATGTTAAACCGCACATGTGTTGCAATTTTATGTCACTTTGTTGATGTTATTTCCTCTTTTGAATGAAAATAATATAATGAAACATGACTTTAACATGCTTGAAATATGTTTTGTGATGAGCATTGAACCATTATTTTCACGCTAATTCTCACGCTTTTAATGATTTCTTTGTCAAAAGAACAATATACAAATTATACATGATTATGTAACTTACGTGTGCAGTGGTATACGCGATTTTGCGTCATTTAAAAATTCATCATTATCTCAGGATTGACAAAACCAAATGAACTAAGATAAATTGTGTTAAAATAAGTGGTCTTTAAGGTTTATGAGATTATCCAACATAACTCGGTAGTACCATTTTTTTTATACATTCTATAGTTCAATTTGAGTCCATTATGTCCAAATGCAAATATCTTAAGAATTTATAAACAGAATATGTATAAAAGTTAAAACATTTTTCTTTAGTTTGGACAGCGTCTTTCTTAGGTCGGCATCAGAAAACATGCAGATTCGAACATTTAGTTACGAATCGATGAATCGACAATAAATTGATTGTTTTTTTCTGTTTGCCATTTGGTCTCTTGACGATGTGCCTATGTATGCATACTTTGGAACCGCCCCCGCCCCCCCCCCCCACCCCACACACACACTTTGCGTAATAGGGTTGTACGGGGAATACACGGAAACACGGATACGACAACTCGCTATACGTGTAGTTAATAAAACGAATACTCGGACCATTCGTTTAAACGTTACAGACATAGATGAAATGAGTGAAGGATCACATACCCACAAGGAAGTCGTGTTCTTCCCGACTGAGGATGGAGACTAAATTCCCGGCATCGTACCCACACCGCGACGCTGCTTCACCCCAGAGGGATAACTCGTCGGTGTAGAGCCGATAACAGTACTCCGATCGCTGGACCCAACCAGGCGGGCAGGAACCGTTGATGACTGGAGATGTCAGGGGAGGCAATATATAAGATGTCGGGATGTAATATAAGATGTAGGAGAAGCAACATAAGATTCAGTACACTCAATCAGGGGCGAAAATGTGGGACAAGTTATGTTTTTTTTTCATTTTGTTGATGGGATAACTTTGTTCACACGATTATACATTTGAAATCATCAATTCACAATAATGCAAGATTGATTAAATACATGTATTTTTGCTATAATGCAATATAAAATGTTTTCGCTATTATTATTTTGCAATAGTCTATGTCTACACGATGTGCACTGTGCTTACAGGATTTATTTGGCCTTTTTTCTGTGCAAACCATTTTCCATTCGATCAATCGGTAACAACTTTTTGTCTGTATTTGTTAAAATTTACAATTTGTTGATCGTTCATGTAATTTTTTATGATTTAATATGGAAATAAATTGAAATTGAAATGTAATACAAAGTAATACAAAAAGATTTACAAAAAATAACATTATGTAAAATTATGTCTTATATAGGAGGTGCTGTGGCGAGATTGGTAAGGCGTGTGCCTGATAATCTAGAGGTCTCGAGTTCGAGCCCAACGCCCGCCCGGCATTAATGTCCTTCAGCAAGACATTTTTAATCTGCTTTGCTGCTCTCCACCCAGGAGTATAAATGGGTACCTGGTAGGGTGAGAATGATTAAGTTCTACATTTCACCGATTATCTAAACGAACCAAATCCCAATTCATTGTTTTTTTGACCCTGTTCATGAGGCAGAAATCTTAAACATTGTAAATAATCTTGATAACAAAAATAGCTGTCTCGTGGACATATGGTATTAATAACCATCGTTTTGAAATATGTTATTTTAGAATTGTCACAACCATTAGGCCAACACGTGTTTAATCTTTTCCGTTAGTACCGGCTGTGTCACCCGATGATATTGAAATTAGCTAAGGTTATTCCCCATCTTTAAAAAGGGTGACGAAGGAAAAAGTAATTACAGGACCTTAATTTCGCTATTGACCTGTCTTTCAAAAATTCTTTGAAAGCGCGTCGATACTCCGAAGATCGATTTATCTCCAACCATTAATACATTCTTTGATTTTCAATTTGGATTTAGGGAAAAGACATAAACACTACACATGCCATTCTCACCCTCATTAATAAAATAACCAAGCCTCCCGCGACCAAAACAATTGCCATACCAGCTTGGTAGTGTTCCTGGATTCTCCAAGGCTTCGATAATATACAATCGATGGTATACTCTTATTATAAACTCTTTCTTATATGGAATTAGAGAAAAGCCTTGCGAGTGGTTCACGACACTACCTTCACACAGACGTTCAATTGTATCTAATTCAAAAATAAAAATTCAATCCACATGACGAACATTATTTGCGGATTTTCCACAAGGAATCTTTGCTAGGTCAGCTTCTATTCGATTTTACCTATATAAGTGATTTTCACAAATCCTCACCCGTTTGTCATTTTCCATTTTGCTTGATGACTCTAGTAATTTTCTTTTCAACCGAAATCAACTTAATTTTAAATCGACACACGATAAATCATGAGCTTCAAACACGCGCCATCAGACTGGATAAAATCTAACACAACTATGTGCTCTCACCTACAAAAACAAATTATATTTAGCTTTTAGCATTCATAGTAACATTCCTGGAGATATTCATGTTTGACATCACAACTAATCGATAAAGTCATCCGAGATACAATTTTTACGGGTGTCAACCATCGACGATAAATTATCCATGAAGCCTCACATAATAATACTTGCAAAATTATCTTCGAAGGACATTGGCATCTATAAAATAAATGAAATGGTTATTTACACAAAATGTTCTATTCACTTATATATTCAAACCCTTCGTTTACCATACCTAACCTAGCGGCATTTTAGCCTGGAAACTCCATGGCATCAATTACAAAGATTTTATTACTTCAAAAGAAAGAATGCGAGATTAATTTGTCACATCCAACTAAAGGCAGCGCATACAGACTCCCTTTTCAAAAGTAACCGTATTCTTAAAGTCAATGACATCTACAGTCCTGAATCTTGGCGTTTCATGTTATAGTAAACAGCAAAGGTATGCTGCCCAAGGTATTTCATAATATGTCTTCAAACAAACGACCACATACATAGTACCCACCAGCACAAGCCCGGTTTTAATCATCCTCCCCCCCGCACCCCCCCCCGAAACTTTATTCGCAATAAAATATATTTTTTACGACAGCGGAACCAAATTTTGATCCTGTATATCACCAGAAATCGC
Organism: Eucidaris tribuloides; assembly: GCA_001188425.1. Lineage (NCBI taxonomy): Eukaryota > Metazoa > Echinodermata > Echinoidea > Cidaroida > Cidaridae > Eucidaris > Eucidaris tribuloides. Next base: position 112,194 of record JZLH01S0422194.1, read on the forward strand.
GGAGAGATGGCTACATACTGATATACACTTTTAAAAGAAATTAAGACAATTTTAAGTCAATGCCATAACAACATTTAGTTTTTAAAAACCAGTCCCTCAAATAATTAAGA
>JZLH01S0422194.1:124076-136036 GCA_001188425.1 Eucidaris tribuloides
CCAAAGTTAGAAAGTGTCTTAAAATGTTTTAGAAGATTAATTTGAACTAAAAGACCGTGTCTCCAAATTGTGATAAGGAAAAACTAACAGGACCGAATTTCTGAACATCCCCACATTCTTCTAAACGTCATGCATGTTCTGCATATGAAGTAATAACATCAACACAAGTTGCTTGAACACTTAATTCTTGTATCCCACTTTATACAGATAGAATTGCAAAGCGTGTAAAAAAAAAGGGGGGGGTGTCAATAAACTGATTACAGGAATTCTATTATCAGCCATGATTACGACACCTGAAGCCCCTAGTTATAGTTTAGTATTGACAAGTCAGAGTACGGGTAACGTTAACCCTAAAGCTTACTCACGGTGTGGGTATGGGGGGGGCCAAGGGGACCATCCCCATTATCACGAGTAAAGAGAAAACATGAAATGAATTCTTAACCCCGCCAAAAAAAAAAATTAAAAAACATTAACACTACTACTATCATACTACTAACTACTACTATCTACACTACTACTACTATACTACTACTCTACTACTACACTACAATACTACACTACTTAACTACTACTAACTACTTCATACTACACACTAAACTATACAACTACTTCTAACTAATATTACATTAATTTACTTCTACTGCTACTACTACTATACTAACTACTACTACGACTACTTACTACAACATCACTACTATACTACTAGACACTACTATACTAATCTAACTACATAACGACTACTACTACTACTACTACTCATACACTACTACTACTACAGCTACTATCTATATAACTAACTACACTAACTACTATACTACACGTACTACAACTACTTCACTATCATGATATTACTTTTACTTCTACTGCTACACCACTCTCTACTACTACTTACTACTACAGTACTGCCTTACTCCTACTACACTACTACTACTACACTACTTACTGACTATACTAACTGCTACATACCGACTACTACCACTACACACTACTACGTACTACTACTATCTAACTACACTACTCTACTACTACATGACGCTTCTCCAAACTATTTCTGCTACTACTGGTACTACCTCTATACATGTCTAACATAATAACTTAACACCATGACTACTACTACTCCTACTACTACTAATAATATACTACACAATTACTACTACCTACTACTATACTATTATACTATAACTCCTACTATCTAACTACTAACTACAACTACTACACCCTCGGTATGTTATTTTTTTTTTTTTTTCTACACAAACTATACTCTATTACATACTACTAAACTAACACTACTCTTACTACTGACTAACTACTTCCACTGCTGACTACTATACTACTCTAGTAAAGTACCTAACTACACCTATGACTACTATACTACTATAACTACTACTATACTAATACTACTACTACGCCATACTCATTACTTACTACGTATCTACTACTCTTATACTCACTATCACTATCTCCACTATTTATACTACTACTACTACTAATACTAGCTATTACTACACCTACATCACTACATATACTACTAATACCACCTAACCACACACACAGTCAATTTCCCATTATTCTCTCAGTGACCAACGCTGTTTCTAGAGGCCAGTAAGTTCGCATTCTTCAACTATTTCCCATTTCATGCCTTAATTGTATAGGAGCAATGTGATAAATTGACCCGCATTCACAGCGCGTTAACCGGGACCTCACAAACCTTGGGGAATGAATTTGTGGCAAAAGTTGATCATAAATCACCGCACAAAACACAGACAGTACTCATGAATGCATGATACTCTTATTAGATATTTGAATTAGAATTACGAAAAGCATCAGTTAAAGTAACAAATTATCTTAAATACAAATAAAACTTGTTCAAATTCATCTCTACCAAACTCCGGCACCAGCACATCGTAAATAAAATACTAACTTATAAGAATAATCATAAGCCGGTTGAACACACACACAAAATCACAAATTGTATACGCGGATTCAATTTTCTCTGGGAGAAAAACAACTCGAAATTACTACAACCCATATATCAAAAAAGTAATAATGGCACACCCATCGCTAAATATGAGAACAATATTAACTACCTACCTAACCTAACAAGAACGTCACCTAATCCTTTGTATAAGCCTATACTAGGGGCGCCGTCCACCGATGCTCAAAACTACTGTAAACAGTAGCAAATGGTAAACCAAATAAACTAAATTCATCCTCTACTCCAAAAAGACTCTGAGCTATGCACAAATCCAACACTCAGGTCCACACCGATCCGTATCAAACCAAATTAAAAACTCTACAAAGTACAATACCAATACTACAACCCATATCATCGGTATAAATTTATCAAAATACTTCCTCTCTTCCAACACATTTCAACTCAATCGCGATATTACAATCCACACAATAACATGATACACATACATGCAACATAATACACTTAACAAACCAACCCGCAACCGTCCAAACCACAATAATATTAAAAACATATACACAACCACCGAAGAACACATCCAACACAAACCCACACACACCCACAACCACACCACACACACACAACACACACAAACACACACCCCCTTTCTTTTTCTAGTCTGTATCACACACACACAACACAACCACACACAGACCCACCCCCCACAGACACCACACAACAACAACACACACAACCACCACACACACCCACACATTCATCGACGTTCCATATGCCCACATAATACATACGCGTGGTTGAAGCTTGCATACACAGCAAAAGAAAAAGAGAAAAAAACCTCATTATTCTCAGCATAATCGTTTTTTGGAATACAGATCACAAGGCTGACTTAGAAAAGTGCCTCAAAACGAGCAACATTCAGATGCGTGGAGTGGAACTGGATGGGATGATTCCCTCTCACTCACGGTAAATTAGAATGTTCATCTTAATGCATCATTTATGAAAAACGCTTTAGCTTTAATAACTTTTTTAAACACACACTCGCTTCCACCAGTTCATTGTAAATTATGATAATGTTATGAATATATTTCCAAATTTACATGACAATACTCGAAATCATCTACGAACTGGTACTACATCTAAAATAAGTGCGCCAACGTCAACTTTCCGAAACACGGTGCAAGAGCACTATCTACCCGCGTATTCAGCCAATTCGCACTTTCACGGCTGAACGCATCACCCCTCCTCCATTGTGTTTGAATTTGCACCTTTTATATCACAATAATGCAACAACTAGATTTCTCCTTCCAACGCTTGTGTGAGCTATTTCTAACCATCGTTATCAATTACTAGGTTTAAATACGAAAATGCAACTTGCATACACATACTATTTTCTAGCGACAACAATTCATACAAGCTGAGTATGTCAAAATAAACAACACTTCTTTAAAAGGTAGCCTAAAATTCATTATACAAAAACGGCCAATGTTCCACATTTTGCACCCCTTAGAAGTAAAATAATGCCACTTCGCTCAACACTATATAATTATTCAAAATACATCACGCTCACGGCCAAGTCGGTCGTCCGTTTCCACTGTGAGCTCGAGTTTCGGACCCCGAAGATATTTTCGAGTTAAATATTTAATGTTAATATAAAGTGTAATAGATGCAATAACTATAAATAAGCACTGAATGAAAAGTAATGCGTCCCCACAAAAACAGCTTACGAGGACAGCTGCCAAGAAAAAGACGAATGTTTTTTTTATTTTCTATGTGCAACTTTGCATCCTTTCAGACAGGTGCAAAATTACTTTTAGTGCATCCCAGTGTGCCATTGGTCTCCCTTTAAAGTGCACAAGTTACCTATTTTTTTTTAGGGTAACGTCAATATGTTATTGCTTCCTATTGCACGCCTCCCGGGGGAGGTGTAACTGTCAAGGTGTACACCCGTGCTCTTGTTTGGACTTTCAAAATGGACCCTAAGCAAGTATTCAAATCTTACAAGATTTTCTTTAAATACTCTCTTTAAGAAAGAAGCGAGAAGGAATCATTCTTCAGGGAACAAATCTCTAAAAGAGCAAAAAATAGAAGAAAATAGCAAAATAAAAAAAGAGCCCAAAAAAAAAATCCGACTCGGAGAGAAACCGGGAATCCCCACCCTTCTCGGACGACCCCATTGATCTTTCGATTATGCCCCAGTAACCCTTTAGGGCAAGACACATGAGTAAAAATCACTACCCCCACCTCAAACTCACCCTTCGCAGTGGAAGTGTTCCCACCCCACTCTCCTCACGTGGTCATAGAGCGAACACGTACACTCCCATACATAGATGAATCTTGTAGAATAAGGACATTATCGTCACGTAATATTCTATCCATATTGCTTTTTATTAGGAACTAAATACATTGATTCCTTAGGAATAAAAATTTAACCCCCCCCCAAAAAAAATACATGTACATAATAATGTTACGACGGTATGTTGGTTTAAGCGAGTCAATTAACCAGTCTTCCAAGCAGTGGCCCCACATTGCTTGGTCCTTTGCACAATAGATTGCAAACGAGGATAAAATGAGAAAAAAAAAATTACAGACAAGAGTCCGGCGCTGAATAAACCTCATCAATATTGCATACATTTGGGGAGTGCTTATTTTTTTTTCATTTTTTAAATGTATAGCAACAACAACAACAACAACAACAACAACAACAACAACAACAACAACAACAACAACAACAACAACAACGACATTTTGTAATTTGCCGAATTCCACCTAAGTAGGTGTTCATGGCGCAGTCACATAAAATTAAACAACACACTTAGAGAGAACAAGTAAGTAACATTGTTTAGAACGTATTTTTCATGAGGTAAGTTTTCAATGCAGATTAAATTTAGTTAAAGAGGTAGTCATTTTTTTTATATTTTTTCCGGTGGTTCGGTTTCTTTAGCTCATCGCGAAAGTATGGGCGGCACCATTGTAAAATCTTATAAAAGGACGAAATCAATAAGGGGAGGGGCGAAAATGTCAAAAGCACTCAATTTCATGAATTACACTGCGAAAACCGCATGATTTTCTGAATTGTTTACACTTTAGCCCCCCCCCCGTGTCACAGACAGCCCTGATCAAAAGGAACAGCCCTCTAAACACCCAGGTATTTTGTCCATTCTCCTTTCTTATTCTTCTTCTCCTTTTTTTTAAGTTTACTTTGCATAAATTTTGTACATGTTTATCGCAGGTCTGTCGATCCATTTGTAGATTCATTTGGATAGGAGGGCTAAAGTAATGCCCAAAATTTCGGTTGATGAACTCAGTGCGTATGCGGTAATTGCCAATACAAAAATTGGTGCGAGAATTTGATTATGGACGCTCTCTTTATCACGCCCACATTACAAATATGTCTGTTGCTGGATTTGGTGGATGTCTATTGGACATGAAATGAAATCCAGGAAAGTCTAAGGAACGGCCCCAGATATTTTAGACTGTAGTTGCAAGGCCATTTATCGTGATTTTCCGTAGTTCCCATCAGTGGTATTTTACAAATCCCATAATGATGATTATTCAATATTACTAAACCTTAATTGGTTATCTTCTCCTAATATATGTGCGCGTTTTTTTGAGAAATTGATTTATTACGGTCTACTTATATAACTGATCGTGACACAGTTCGTTATTGTAACAGGTTGACAATACTTAGGGATTTCACCGGTGTGGGCAAAATAAATTAGTGCGTCCCGGAAATATCACTTCGCGTCATATCCTCGTTCGCAGGTGGAAGTACTTACAACCTATGGCAGTCATAATTCTTCTGGTGAAACGCGAAGATTGTTTAAAAACTAATAGCGAACTTTGGTGAGGCTTTGAGCGCTAGCCATTCTATAAATAATGGAGAACTGCTGAATTGCATTTGTCAAGTTCATTCAAAAGAATACCATTCTCCAGTGCATTCCATTTTCATAACGTTAGGCATCAAGTAAAATTCATACATAGCTGTAAAGCAGATCTGGCGAGATACGTTTCGATGTCTGTGATAATCGCTATGACTGAAGTGATTCCTTCTTACGAATTGGGACTGGAAATTGCCTCATCCAATTATCTGATTATCTTCAAAATGTGGCATGTAAAAATTGGAGAACAAAGGTTTTTCTTACTCATTCAGCAACATTCATCTTAATCAATTTGTAATGCCCATTCTTTCAATACCAATCGTGGAGATACGGACCCTTTTTTTAGAGCTGTATTTGGTCAATGTAACAGTCAATTTGGTGGAGATCGGTGTAGGTTTAGATATGCGCTATTGGAGCCAGTACGTTGACAGATGATGTTTAGAAATTGACTAGAAAGTGGCTTTTCATTCAAATTTTTCCTGAGCTTGTGGTGATCGTAAGAAGCAAAGCTGAGTCCAGAACCAGCCATTCTTCTTGTAAAGAACATCAAAGCTTCATTCTGTCCCAACGGTGAAAATAATCTTCCAATCACACACAACACCTAAACGAAAGTAAAACCAATGTTTAACTAGACGGTATTTACTAAACACGGCGTCATCTGGTGTGTTGGGCGAAGGGAGGGGAGGTAGGGGGGGGAAAAAAAGAGGGTATACCATCCTCAACTCTGTAACACTGTTGCCTGAGTTTCAAAAGAAACATCTCTTTAAAAAACTGTGTATTCAAATTGATTTTACGGACTATATATTTTATTTCTTTTAATTTACAGCAAAAGTCCTCTCTTCGAGAGGGGGTAGTTATTGGAGGGACCTGGGCGCACGTGCCCCCCCCCCCCATCGACAATTCTGTATGCTCCCAAGTTCTCCCTGAAAAATTATCATACTGACTACAAATATTATAACAAATGCTTCTTTGTGCCCCTCCCCCCACACAAACAAATCAAGCACCCCCTTGTGCCCCGTCAATGAAAAATCGTAGCTTTGACATTAGTTATATACTTCACCAACCTTTCCGCATAAATGGCTCTTTGCGGTTGGATTCAGACTGTCGCATCCGAGGCAAGTTATCGGGATTGGAAGTCTTATTCTTCTTCATGGCATCGAAGGTGCAGTTAGCTACGATACCGTCGATGACGTCAGCAGAAAAGGACTTGCCCAGAAATTCGCAGATTTGTTTGACAGCACCCGTGAGATTCTGATGAAAAGACAAAAGAGTATGCATGGACACTTATTACAAAGTTCCTGACCATCAAAATAAAAAAGAAGTATGGTTTCAATATTGTGGTACCAGGCAGGGGCGGCGATAGAGGGGGCGGGGGAGGGGGACGGCCACCCCTATTGTTTTCAAAGTTATTAAAATGACGGAGATTTGACTATTTATCAAAAAGTTTTGCCCACCCCTATTGTTGTTGATTTGTCTAGTAAAACAAAATATTGCCCGGCAAAAAAAAAAAAAAATGTTCCCACTTGCTGGGTGTTGTTTTGGCTTGGAGTTTAGTTACTATAAAAAATGTTGGGAAGCAAAATTTTCCCGACGGATTTCGCCCCTCCTAAGATTTTACTCTACAGTGCGTATCCAAAAAAAGTAGACACTCAGAAAAAAAATTATTACACAAAAATTTCATAATCTAGAGAATATTTTTTGATATGAATATTTTACCTTGGACCTAAGCTATCTGATGACACTGTTGGTACTGAAAGTATTTCACGCATGAGTGAGCACAGCCCACTTTTGTCCAATCGGCCAAAAATGCATTTGCGCACAGAATTGTGTTCTTATAGTCAATGTTTAATGCCTCACAGACCGGTGCTGCAGAAGCTCTCACCTGATGTGCACAAGGATTGAATCCTCAGCATGCTCAGAAAAGTGCTAATATCAATTTTGTGGCAAAAAAGACAAAAATTAAGCAATGATTCAGAAGTACCCCCCTTAAAAAGGAGAAAATGTCATGTTTGCAAGATGAACTGTGAATTGAAGAAAATAGCATTTTATTGTTTTTGAGTGGGTGGGGTGGGTTGTATTTGAATCATTGCTTCATTTTTGCTTTATTTTAAATCCTTGGCATGCTCAGAGAAGAGCTAATATCAATTCTGTGACAAGAAAGACAAAATACAGTAAAGCAATATTCAGATACAATTACCCACCCTCACCCCTTGAAAAAGAAGAAATGCATTTTTTTTTATTCACTTATTCATTTTGCAAACATGACATTTTCTTCTTTTTATGGGGTATATCTGGATCATTACTTTATTGTTGTCTTTTTTTTGGTCACAAAATTGATATTAGCTCTTCCCTGAGCATGCTGAGGATTCAATCCTTGTGCACATCAGTTGAGAACTTCTGCAGAACCGGTCTGTGAGGCATTAAACATTGACTATAAGAACACAATTCTGTGCGCATTTTGCATTTTTGGCCGATTGCACAAAAGCGGGTGCGCAGCACCCCCTGCAAAAAGACGTGTATGTTTATTTTTCTTCAAATTTGGCGGCAGAGCGACTTTTCAGCTGTTGATTTGGCCGCGAATTTGGCCGTGAAAGTTTTTTTTTGGCCGCGAAAATTTTTTTGGGGCAGCGAAAATATATATCTCTGCACCGCCGGTGAAATAATCGTTCCCAGGGCCCTGCACTCATGCGTGAAATACTTTCAATACCAACAGTGTCATAAGATAGCTTAGGTCCAAGGTAAAATATTCATATCAAAAAATAATCTCAAAATCACGAAAACAATTTTTAATAATTTTTTTTCTAAGTGTCTACTTTTTTTTATACACTCTGTATAGCACTGCCCTTGCACAGGTGTGTTTGTTCTTCACAAAATTTCGAAGAACAAGCGAAAATTAACAGATAACATTAAATTGCAAAAGAAAAGGAAAAAAAAGGTCCCTGCTGTGACGAAAGCCTTGCCAACTATTATTGCCTATTTAAAACTATGAGAGTTTTCGTCCGTCATCGAACGGAAATAACAGGAATTTTTTTGAAAAGTCTTATGTTATTATTAAATTTATTTATATTTAGTATGGTTTTTATTCATGTTATTTTTTTCACTTCAAGGGTTACATAGCAAAATCCAATAAACGTTTTTTAATTCATTTTTTTGCTCAAAAATGGTAAGCAAAATATTGTATAGCGAGAGGGCTATAACTGACGTTCATTTTCATTTTTCCCTAATTTCGTGACTTCACAAACACAGTTTTATGGCAAACCCAGTTAACACGCATCTGATTTTTCTGTCAAAAACCCAAAATATCAACTCAGCCAATCAGCCTGCAAACATTTCGGCACCCATAAACGCTACAGTTGCAAAGTGACCTCAGGCAGGCCAGGCGTGCGCTAGCATGCATTGCAACGGAAAAAAAATTGATCTGCTGTTCATCCGTCTCCTTGATCGAATCCAATATGGATATATGGCAGTTTGCAAAAAAAAAAAATAGTCTGAGCTCATTAATATTTAATAAGCCCGCCAGTAGGAACAAATTGTAAGGAGTGACTCTCGGGTATTGTAACCAAGTAAACCAGTAGCGTGCCAGGTGGTTGTGCCGCTGACCGGATATCAGTAGGTTTCAGGTTCAATCGCTGTTGGTCCACTCATTTTCTGAGTCCATTTAAAAATATCAGATCAAGCATTTGATCTTATTTATCATGTAATTGATAGTGCAGAGATGAACAGAAATATTCTGCATAAATTAGTATGTTTATTGCTATACGCATCGCGCAAAGATTAAGTTATTACATGTACTCTTTTCTTTGATACCATGTTTGTAATTATTAAGCTATGAATTATTGAATTACAAACATTTTATATGAGTAATGTCAAAATTATTTTGCACGCAACATTTAGACTGAGACCTTTCGTATTTTTCTTTTACAAAAGGGGACATCTCGATCGGTAACTAACCATCTGTGACCATGTTGATAAAAAGATCTGTATCTTGTTCGCAAAGTAGTTTTGACATTGCTCATTTAAAATTTTGAAATTCGACGACTCATGGCTTAATAATTTATTACAAATATGCGTGGTAACGAAAAAAGATTAATACATTATCTTTTCGATGGCATATAACAATAAACATAATTATGTTTATTTAACTATATATTCCTGGTGGAAGTTGGGACTCCGCTTTTTGCTAAGCACATAGTATTGGGGAATTGTTCATTGACCAAAATAAACTCAATGTTACTTTTCCAAACACGAGCCTTACGCACAGTATCTCATTCAAATTGTTCACCAATATAAAGAACCCTTATTTCACCGTTTTCAGACATTGAGAATCAATGATATACATACTTTTCAAACCGGGATATTTATGTCCAAATATACTATTAATCACGTCCCTTTGTTATTTCACAATACCGTCACATGTAATTCACATATCCACCAGTTATATCCAAAACGTCATTCTGCCGATTATCATTCAGAAAACCCGAAGCTGATACTAGCACAGAAATCAATTAGACATAAAGGGCCTGACATCAGAAATTCCTTACCTGAAAATTTGAAACGATGCACATTTTCATATTTGTTTAAAAACATTCAAAGACTATATTCTCGACTAACGCCTTTTAAATGATTATCACCTTAAAAATTATTTTTAATTTATACACAAACCCGCCGCTAACAATGTGACCTGTTCCTGTTTTTGTTTTCTAATTTTTCAATTTTTGAGTAAAACAGCGTGGGCACACTCGATTACTTTTACTTACTCTATTACATTGTCAATTGCACACACACTCGCACACACTAACACATTCACAAATGCACAATCATTCTATCTCTTTCTTCAACTTTGTTCTTCCCTTCCTTTCCCTGTTTTTTTAATTTTGTTTGTGTATTTTGTGTATATGTTTTCGACGCCCCCATCATTATCAAACTTATAGCTTATGGTGGCGGTCTCTGCATTTCTCTTTATTTACCTAAGAAATCAACGTTTTTTAGTGAAATACTTTCTGTACTTCATATATGTTTGTACTTACGAAAACATTTTTGATTTGTAATTTGTTCTATTGATTTTGTGATGCTTGAGAAATGTAAAAATAAATTGAACTGAAACATGAGTATTATTGTTGATTACATAATTATTCTAAAATCTAGGGATGCAGCTCTTACACTATTAGCTCATCTACACGTAGTTACTAGAGACCAAATCGAATTAAAATGGATGGTATTAGACAAGCTTGACTTTTAAGTGTTTAAAATTTCAAGATTCAGACTGTACCGATTTCATATCTTCGAACTTCAAGAAGAGCACATTGGGATGATGTCGCCTTTTCCACCAATAGAGGATGCTGTAGAACCAATATGCACGAGGGACTGGGAGGATGATAACAGAATGATGTAAGCCTGTTATCAAAACTTGGTTTTGTTCATTTTTTTAGTAACCAATGTAGCAATTTTACTTGAAAATAACATACACAAATAGGCCCAAACGGTTAATGAATTCAACACACAACCACTCTAAAAAACAAAAACAAACAAACAAAAAGCAGACTTACAAGGATTTAATCTTTTTTATTTTCTTTTTAAATGTTATATATAGATTCATTTTACTTGATTGATTACTCATCTGATTGGTCAATTAATTGATTGACTGATTGATTTATTGATTGATTGATTGACTGATTAACTTAAAAATTGAAATACACTTCAACTCTTATTGACTTTATTATATTGACTTTCTTACATGCCCCATATTTTACATTTCTGTCTCTATAGTGTATAACAAAAAATAATTTTCTTAATCTTGTTGTACTGTTATAATAATCCGTTTTTTCAATGTGTATGTATTTTTTAAAATGTACAAATGAGTCTCTCCTCTCGCTCGCTCTCGCTTTCAAGTTTAGCCGCATTGGCTCCGCACGGCATGTGTACTAACAGTCGAATACCGTGAATTGAATTGGAGAATGGAATTGAATTGAATATCTTCTATGACGCGACCTGTTTAAATACATGCCTTAATGTTGATTTCATCGAATTTCCTTTGTGTGTTTTTTTAATTTGTATAAATACGCTCTAATCCGTGTGCTTGTATGTTTCTTCAAATTTCACATTGTAATCTTTCAAAGGGTTTTAACTTAGAGCGTCCGAGGTCTCTTTAT
>JZLH01S0422195.1:48504-62491 GCA_001188425.1 Eucidaris tribuloides
TTTTGAAAGTTTATGTATGTGATTCCATGAATATTTGTCAAGTTGTTATATTTTTATTTTAATATGTGCTTGTTTGCTTTACTCTCAACAACATGGAGCATACTCAATTCAGAGATGGTCTTAATCAAGTTGAGATTGATATCTTAATTGTCTCCGCAGCTTATTACAAATTATAATTCATCATGCCATTCACTCTGAATGTGCATAGTAGCAGAAACCAACAAAAGCTGAGGCATCAAGTGGCACCCCCCCCCCCAAAAAAAAAAGGAAATAAAGAAAATAAAATAAAAGTATAGAAAACTGACACTTAGTTGTAATGAAACCGATGTTTCAGAAACTCGGGAGCCAAAATGGGTTAATTTTCATGTGTACCGTATTCACATGACAGTTAACACTTTGGTGCTGGGCTAAAAATCCAGGTCAGAGACCAGATTGTTTTGTACTTATGTGTTTAATCTTTCAAATGCTGTTGAGACAATACATTTTAACTCAATATGGTGCTCAATATGTCTTCATTTTATGAAATATATCTTAAAAGGAATTTCAGTGATGTTTATTATTCAATTTAAATGGTATGGAACTGATTGTCTTCCCAGCGAACTGGTATGCTGTTACATGTGGGCGAGCAGGCATACTGTTAGCACCCAAAGGTTTAAGTAAATAATAGTCAAAGGTCAAAGATTTGAGTGATTCAATCAATACATTTTAACAGTTAGAAGTAATGATGATTTTCATACATATTTGTAAATAAGCATTTTTATGTTGGTATGTAATATTTTAATAAAACACATTTGGGAATTCAAGCTCTCTTTAATTTCTATTGACCTTACATTTATTTGTTTTTGAAGCAAAGTTAGTGCTAGCATGAAATTGGAGATATTTAATTCAGTGAAATTTTACCCAAACATTTTGATTTGCAATTTTGTAAGATAATTTGTACATTCATTTCATTCTCCCATAGAGTTAAAACGTAGCATGTCCAGTTTCAGTAGCGAACAGATTAATATTTTTTTCATCTACGGTACTGTCCTTACAGGGTCAGTGCACATGTTCATGATGTTTTTTGATAACCTGTTGCTTCCAATATTCTGAAAATCCCATAGAGGTAACACAGGGCACATCCGTTTTTCTTAGCCAATGGGTTAAGTGTTACAAAAACTGTTGTTTTGGCTAGTAGTGCTAGGCTGCTTATCTTCATACGGCCCTTCTCTTCCCATTAATCAATACAACTAAAGAATATTTTCATTCAACAACTGTGCCCTGTAATTTTTCGTAATATTTCAATTTGTGTAAATACTTCATGATTTAACTCCAACTTACACAGTTAATATGTATTGGCATGCTGGTAATGTAAACACCATATTGTGTGCATAAGGCCAGCCATTTATTCCAGCATCTAACAGTGTAATGAAATGGCATTGAAGTAGCTATATTAGATTACACTCTTTGAGTTGGTGGGGAACATCTGTGTTTTCACACAAATTATGCAAATTGCATCTGGTGTGAACAGCTGTGGTTATTCTCATTAGGTTGATGTGATAGATTTATTATCTCTTTGTGGTAAGTGGCTAAATCTGTGGGTAGAATTTGTGTATGTGTGTGTGTGTGTGTGTGTGTGTGTGTGTGTGTGTGTGTGTGTGTGTTTTGTTGTGTGTATAAACTATAGTGTAATATTTGTGGAGTGTTTGTGGAGTTTTCTTGTGCTGTGAATTACAAATTGGCCATCAGAAAGTTGTGAAGTGTTTCAGCCAACCAGAGCTTGTACTTCAGGACCTGATTGACGGGATACTGTGTATGTGGGTAGTATTTGGATAATTTGTATTCTTTACACGTCTGCTGTATTTCACTATTTTGCACACACTGAAGTGTCCTTGCACACGTAAATATGGTAATAAATGTGACAAAATTTGTTTAAACTGTAATGACTTCATTAGTTTATCCTGATTAATCTTTTAGATTAACATAATAATTGATACTGCCACTATTTTCACATAGAGATATCAGCAGATGCTTGGTTTCTTTTTTAGTAGGAGTACTGACTTCAGCATGCTATGTGCAAAGTGGCATTTATGTGTGAACTTACATATTCCTTTGAAACCATTGGTTACAACCCCCCCCCCAGCCTGTGCACTTTAAATGGGAAATGCATTGTATGGAAATAATTGTGATTCACTTGAAGAACTATTTCTTGTTGTGTTTTTTTTATTTGGGGGGGGGGGGGGGTGGAGATCATTTTCAATATTTCTCACGACGATAGCAATTGACTTATTTGTGAAATTCTGAGAGGTACTTGCCCTTTGCCTTGTGTATTTTTCATGGATAAGTACGCACTGTTGATAATTGTAGCTATTATGTACGTAACAATAGGCCACTACCACTTCATTGCTCCTATGGATGTGAATTATATTGGCCTAAATATATTGTATCTATGAAGTACCGTTATAATCTAGTGGTAAATTTCTTGAATTGCTGTAGATGGCAAAGATTAAACTTTATTGTTGGAGTTTCGCCACATGATATATGGGCAATTCCATAAAATGATCACTTTTGTATGTCCGACACCCCGCCCCCCCCAGTTCTTTCTCCATTCTTTTATGCTTCACTTCACAACACTGGCTCAAGCCATGATCATTCTTAAGAGTATTATTAACCCTTTACCAGAAACACAGAAATCAAAGAAATCCACTTCCGGAAGATCGCACATAGGGGGTCGGACGTACATATTTTATGAGAATTGGCCCCACATGCATTTGAGAATCTCTGATATTTGTTCCTACCAAAGTAATAAACTTAACACTTTGGGTACTAACAGCGCACTGGCTCGACCATGTGTAACCTCAGTGGGGTACTAAACAGTGCACAGGTTCGCCAAGAAGACAATCACTTCCATAAACATCACTGAAATTCCTACCAATGATATTTTTTGTAAAATGAAGACACATAGTATTTGGAATTGTACAGAAAATCGTACATTTTTGAAAATGTTATACACATAAGTACAAAATAATCCAGTCTCTGGTTAACATACCTAGATATTTAGCCCAGCACCCAAAGTATTAAATGTTCCAGGGGGAGGTGGGCTGGGGATGAAAGGAGGGGGGGGGGTCCCCCCCAAAAAAAAGATAAATGGGGGATTAGGGATGAACTGTCTCAGATGTCTCATCTGATAATCATTGATGAGGTTGATCTGTTTTTATATTAAAAAAGAAAATTGCTAAACAAAATGTGAGGCCATATTTGTTGTTTCGCATTCCAGTTTTGGGACCCTTTTTGAGAGAATTGCTTGATCTGCCCATATCTCTTCCAAAGCCTTCACTGATATCATAACAGGAAGCGATTTGTAAAATATTACATGACAGCCAGCATATTTGACCTAGCATTCAAGGCATTTTAATTTGAGCAGTCTTACTCGTACAGCACATATCATGTTTTCCATATCTGCAACATAGAGTTTGATTGCACAGTAAGTCAAACATATGTTTACACTGAGATGAAAATTTCTGATAAATCACAATTGGAACAATGACACTGAGTGGCATACAGCTACAAATTATAATAATGAATGGTTCTGCAGATAAAAGGACTGGTCCTTTTGCAATAAAACCCATTATTTTTGTTGAATCACTTGGAAAAAAAAATAATTAAAAGCACCGGAAAAGAAATTGTGCCATAAACACTATGGTAAAAACACTTTAACAGTGCTAAACTTTGCAAATGTACAATTCAATCTTGAAATAGAATATTGTATCCTACCACACGTACATTTCCTACCATTTATGGTCATCGATTGTTATGATTCATCATCCTACGGTTGCAAAATTGTACCGGCTTGAAATTCTGGGGTGCAAAGGAAACTTGCTTCTCCCCTCTTTCCACAGCTATCCGGAAAAAAAGCGAAAGTATAATAGTAATAACAGTAATAGTAGTAGTAGTAGTACTAGTACTATGATGATTATTATTATGGACACACAGAGATGCACACCCCGTATACACGTAAACTCATATAGACACACCCAGGCCTGCTACCAACCATCAGACACATACGGACACACACACACATACTCATACAAGCACACAAAAAGATACGCAGACACACACTAACACATGCAGAGACACACAAACATATACAAAGACACTTACAGACACATACATACACGCAAACACACATACAGACAGATACACACACAAACACATATACAGGCACACACATACAAATGCAGAAACACGTATGACACACAGACACATACAGACAAACACAGACATATACAGACAATCACACATACAGATGCAAGGACACATGCAGACAAACAGACACAAACATACACATACAGACAAACAGACATAGGCCCGATTTACACCAAAAGGCCGGCCTAAATTGGAGGCCCGAGGCCCGCAATTTTGTGCATTTACACCAAATATTAGGCCGGCCTATAGGCCCCCTTTCCAAACTCGCTGCATTATTGTGTCTCCCTATCAAAAAGAAAGCAGGATTTTTGTTTTCGTGCGTGATATCAATATACAAGTTGCACCCGTAACATTCCTACATAAAGTCTCTTGCAAGAGAGTCGATAAAAAATAATAATGTTGGAATGAGACTCTGAAGTAAACAGCAATTGTTTTTTTTTTCATATCGTGTAATGGTGATGTTGATACAACATAATGCAGTTCGTGCAACTAGAAAAAAAAGGATACATAAAACGGATGTAATAGTTCATGTCTTTTGTTTACGATGGTTGGTTTGAATTCCCACCTCCCTGGTTTGATTCACGGTTTACCTGCACGCTACATACACCGGAAGTATGGTCCGGGCATTGTTTGGGCATTGTGTATTACGTAACAGCGCCGTATCGCGTGGTAAATTGGGGGCCCAAGGCCTCCTTTCCATTTACACCGAATATAGGCCGGCCCGAGACTACCTCCAGAGGTGGTCCCAAATCGGGGAGGGCCTCGGGCCTCCTTTGCATTTACACCAAGCTTTAGGCCGGCCTAAAAGCTTGGTGTAAATCGGGTCATATACACACACAAGCTCAGACACATACAAACACACACAGACACATACAGACACACAACAGACCTATACAGACACATACAAACAAACACAGACATATACAGACACACAGACACACACATAGACACACACTGACATACACTTAGACATATCACATACAGACCCACAAACAAGCACAGACAAACACAGATGACTTGCAGACATATACATACAGACACACACAGACGCGCACACCCCATATACATGTTAACCCATCTACCCACACCTAAGCCCACTAACAACACACAGACACACAGTCAAACAGACAGACACACAAACATGCACGCAATCAGACACACAGACACAAAGATACACACACAAACAAACAGACACAAACAGACACATGACAAGCACAGGCACATATAGACACTTGACACACATTCACACACAGACATAAAAACAGATATAAACACTTTAAAAGAAAGACACCCACAGACACATGACACATGCTGACACACACACGCTGACACACAGACATACAGGCACCATTTATCTATTAGGCACACACAGACACTCACAGACACGTGACACATACACACAGAGGCACACATATATTTAGTTAGTGGCGACAATTTGTGCCGGTAGGTTCCGTTTTCATGGCACAAATTGTCGCCAGGGAGGCCAAAAAATGGAATCAGCAAGAGCGTCACAAATTGTCGCCGGCGACAATTTGTGCCATTTTGTGCAAAACCTGAGGGCACATATTGTCGCCACGTCACAAATTGTCGGCGGCAACAATTTGTGCTGCAACACACAGTCACATTGACATATTATTGGCATGAGTGAACAGATTTCATCTGGAATGTCGTGTCCTCACAGAAAACTGATTAATTGGCAGTCACTGTGACATGGTAGATGTATGAGCAATATTTCACTATAGTTATCCAATATTGTTCCCTGGGGACAAATTATCAGACACCATAAATAATCTGCCTCTGTTGTACTTTTAAAAGTTCAGTGTTGAAGACAAGATACCATTAATTGCTGGACCTACAATGTACTTAATGTTGTGTTCTGTAATGTTTTATGTCATTGTAGAACTATAGGTCAATCTAAACTGATGGCTCAAATAACAGATTTATAGCCTTCCTTTGAATCATGTACACAACTGAAAACAAAAACACTTCACACAAGTATTTTTAGATGGTAAATACTGTAAATCATGTCTTTCTATACTCTTAAATGATTTATAGTTTTGTTGCAAAGAGTGCTTTTCAAAGACCTTGACATGAGTGACCTACATCTTCTTGTCCCTAAAAATAGACACAGAGATAAATTTTGACATAATTACATGTACATGTACTGTAGTTTTGGTAATAATTATTTGACATGATTGAGTAACCACTTATTTAAAGAATGAAGGTAAATAGGAAGTTAAAGTAATTTCTTGAAAATTTTGTGTATGGATCGTTTTTATTTGCACAAAGTGTGACCCATTCATTTTGATAATTGCCTGTGACTGTGAAGCACATTTCACTCAGATTCAGAATATGCAAGGATAAACTCACATACTTTGCTTAATTTGCATAATTTTAGAAGGTGTCATCACATATTTGGGTATGTAATTTAAACCAGATGTAATACCACAATTTTATGAAATTTGTAGACTCTGGTAAAAGCAAGGGGGACTGGAAGTTGTGGTTCTTCGTGAAAGGTGGACCTTGTTTTATGCTGTTCTCTCACCTTAACCCGTTGGAGACGATTTGATTTCACTAAAACATGCATTTTCCATAGAACCCAACACTAGTTAACTCGTACTTAGTCTCCAACGGGTTAATAAATCAACAATATCTCATAAATTATCAAGCATTTTTGAACAATGACACTTTGGGCAAATTTTAAAATGTGGTGTCAGTTCCATGCATGTTGGAGAAAAGTATTAAATGCAAAGTTATAGATAAAAGTGGACAGCTTCTAAAAATGTTGATTTTTATTTCAATGTTGTTATGGTTCCTGAAGTCCAAATAAAATTTCTGAAAATATATCCTCATACAATAGATGTCAATAATACAAAAATATGCATGATTTCCATTTCACACACAAAATGTGTGACAAATTGTCAAATTTGTTGGAAAATATCTCGTAAAGCGAACAATTTTTTGAGTGATTTAGTGAAGGTTGTTCCTCTGCTATATAAAAACAAAAGAACAAGTTTCATTACTATCATACTTTTTATACTATCGCTGTTGTTTAACCCCTTGGGCTCGATGCTATACGGCACTGTTGTTCACTGAGAGACGACGCGATTTGTACGTGGTTGACTTTGAAGGGAATATAAACCCATATTACTGATAAAATTCTTCACAGAATATTTGTTTTCTTACTGTATACTCGTCAAAAAAGTGTAATTATGTGGACAGATGCATTAAGCAATAGAACTCTACTGTTTATCCGGGGTTCGACCAAAATTTCTGATATATTTTCTGGGCTTTTGTAGAAGCCCGTCGTCTCTGAGTGTGCAATGTACTGGGCTTCTGTACAAGCCCGTCGTCCCCAAGGGGTTAAGGGAACAATTTGTGGTTAAAAGTTGTACCATTGACATTTGGATGATCCAGAAGTCCAATTTACACCATGAAAACTGAGAGGGATGTAATAAATCTGGAGCTGCTCTGGTGCTGATAAGTCAAACAGTTGCTAATACGAATGGGGTGGCTCTCTATGGGGCCTATTTTCATCGTGCATCGATAGAATTAGTGTTCATGCTTGATTCTCCTTTTAAGTAAACAAATAAGAGACAAATCCTTCTAGCTGATATATCCACTCTAGCTGGTGTATAGTTAGTATATATTTCAACTCATTTGGTTCTTGAGGCATTTTCAAGCGTTCCCAATCATGTCACTGACCTTTAAGTCTTAAATTGTGTGTGTGTGTGTTTTTTCCCTCTGCAGGTAGATGGGTAGTCAGTTTTCATACTACAATTAGGAATAATAATAAATTGATTTTAAGAGATGGCGAACTGGAGGAACGGAGGCAGATCCCATCACAAGTATGACAAGAACATCAGGATGACCCGGGCCGACGCAGAAAGCACGCTGCCCATGTTGGGCCCCCCTGGGCTGAATGATGATGAAGAGGATCTATGGATGAGTAAGTAACATTGTTCAATGAACAAACTTTGTATTGAAGTTCTCTCTGGCATAGACATCCAGTGAAGTGATACCATACCATCCAGTGTTGTAGTCGAGTCACCAACTTCCGAGGCCAAGACCGAGTCCGAGTCACTCCCTTCCGAGGCCGAGTCCGAGTCACTACCTTCCGAGGCCGAGGCCGAGTCTGAGTCACAACTCTCCGAGGCCGAGGCCGAGGCTGAGGCTGAGTCACCAACATACGAAATAATGCAATATCTTAGGGCAAAATTTTAACCTTTAAAATTACTTTGAAATCTTACAATCAATTAAACACAATCTTTCAACCAATCAACCATTCATTCAAATCGACAAATTACTGAAGTTTATCAATTTGGGAAAAATTAAAACAAAATAAAGCAAAAGCTGCTGAATTTGAGGTACATGTAAACAATATTTGATGTAATTGTAAATAACTAAATGTCTTCAGAACATCAGCTGATAAATGGGAATCGACTTTCACCATGCCTGTCTTGTTTCAGTATAGAGCGGTGACATCACGGAGAAACATCGATCCATATGAATAATTGTGTGAAACTTATGAGCTGGGTAAAAATAAAGCCATCAGAAGTGAATTTACTTAGCTAAGTTCAAGTTATACTAGGATTTCCATAATTCTGTTTGGCATATTAGTTGAAAATACTGCAAACTCCATGACCAAACAAATCAAACAGGGTTCATTCTTAGGTTCACCAGATTATATAAAATCTTGTGGCCTCGACCCGGCCTCGACCCAAATCACCGAGGCCGCATGGTACGAGGCTGAGGACGAGTCCGAGTCACGGGATAACGAGGCTGAGGACTGGCAAAGTCGGCCTCGAGGCCAAGGCCGGCCTCGAGTCCTCCATCCCTGATACCATCCAAGTTTGGCCCTTGGGAGTGGTGACAAAACGTCACACATGTACTGGCCGGGAGCGGAAAATTATGTGACGAGTTGGGGGGGGGGGGGACAAAAACACCAAAGGCGAAATAAAAATACCCTCGTGCTGTGGGAAACGCTCCGAGGAGTACATATAGTGGAAATTATGACTTTAAATTACCCCTTACCCATTTTTTAAGGTTTATATATCTAAATTTCATCCCATTTATTCCTTTGATAGAGTTTTGCAATTACATAAATCTATAAAAAATGCTAACAAAACCAATCAAAGAATATATTAAGTTCTAAAATGTAGGGGGGGGGATGATCCTCCCCACAAAAATTTTGAAAGGGGGACATGTCCCAACCCATCCCTCCTCCCCCCCATCCCCCCCCCCCCCCCCCCCCCCCCCCCCCCCGCCGCGGGATCAACCGCCATGTACTGCTCGTCAGTGTTTCAGAAAAATTACCCTTCTTATCTGGTAGATACATGTAGGAAGTCAAAATTTAGTACATTTTTTTTTCAAATCTCATGGTGTTTAATTCGAATAGGTAAAGCAACTGTTGCATACACCCCAGTAACAAATTGATATTTACAGATTTGTTTTGTATTATTTCAGTCATGGGGGAAATTTACTAAAATTAGTAATTATCATTAAATTTCAATAAAAAGAAGATAAAATATTTAGGCCTACACCAAATCTATTCCCCCCCCCTCCCCTTAGAAAAAAAATATTGGTCCATCTGTCCATTACCTTGAAAACTGAAATACATACCAATGATGAACTTATTAAATTTGGGAGTTGAATGATCAAGGGATTAGGTTACTGTGCGTTGTACATACAATGTACATTAACTCCCCAATTTCCACAATATCTTATGAATCGCTGACCAGATTCGTTATGGACAATACATGCATGA
Source organism: Eucidaris tribuloides (assembly GCA_001188425.1). Lineage (NCBI taxonomy): Eukaryota > Metazoa > Echinodermata > Echinoidea > Cidaroida > Cidaridae > Eucidaris > Eucidaris tribuloides. The sequence goes on from JZLH01S0422195.1 coordinate 58,457, forward strand.
TGCGTGGCAGATTGAAATTTAAAGGTAAATGACATGATTGGGAGTAGTCCTCAACTTGTGCTGAAACTACTCTGGAATCAAGTAAACTCTGCAAGGATTCTCCTGTGAAAATCTTGTAGTCAAAGGTTGACTCATTCTAAAATAACTAATGTCAATATCCCTTGTGGCAAACAAACCTGCTGTGTGGCTCTCTATGGGTCTTATTTTTATCGTGCCCCGATAGAATTAAAACCTAGTATGTTTATGCTTAATTCTCCTTGAGTAAACAAATTAGAGACAAATCCTTCCAGCTGGGAGATCCACTCCAGCTGGTGTATAGTTGGTATACATTATATTTCAACTCATTTGGTTCTTGAGGCATTTTCAAGTGTTCCCAATCATGTCACTAACCTTTAAGTACGAGGTGTTGGATAACAAAGAACATGAAATTGGAAGCATACATGGTGATTGACTGCAGTCAAATCACTCTAGTTTGATGATGTAGCAATGTGTTTAGCATCTGGATATTACTGAAATTTCACAAGAATAAGGATCTTGCCAGCATGTACACTTTTTGTGAAAGTGACCAAGTCAGCATCACACCACAATGTTGCAATAAACTTACATCATTCCAGACCAGTTTAGTGTGAACTGTTGTTTCTGTTTGCACTGTACAAAGAAAAAAAATGCAATATGTATGTGTCTGCACTCTGCAGTTAACTTTCTTGAACGTCATTCCAAACTAGTGTCTGTCAGTGATTTACATCCACCCACCCCCACCCCACCCCACCCCCAAAAAATAAATAAATAAAATGTGGTTGTTTTCACATTCATTTTGTCCATTTCTATAGGAATTTTGCTTTCAAGCGAATAAAACTTTGGCAAAAGTTTGTGCCACCATCAAAACACATTAATTTCAGAATTGTACTACATAAAAAGAGTGATTTCAGATATGACAGGTTCAAATCTTACACCATTTGACGACAAAGTGTGAAAAAATATTTAAGGGGGAAATTACCTGTTAAAAAAATGAATTTAGGTTTTTTCTAGGATAAAAATAAATGTATTTTCAGTTTTTGAACCTAGAATCTTGTATCTTTTCATACTTTTCGAGGAAAATCAGATTTTTGGCCACTTTTTTGCCAAAACAGGCCATTTTTGGGTGACAAATTTTTTCACCAGCAACTTTGAATATGGTGTACTTATCCAAAAATAGGATTATTCTTACTCTTTTTTGTTTATTTTATTAGTTTGTAGCATATTCTTTCCAGTGAGACTGTATTTGCTGCTAATTTACTACTACTTTACAATATTCTGTAACCCAAGAAATTACCCTTTTGCCGTGACAAATGATAACCCCCAAAAGCCCCTTTCAGAGTGAGCATCTTTTGAACCACTATATAACATCTGATAGGAAAGGGGCTAGGAGGCTGAATTTTCCCTCGTTTTATTGCAGAATTTAATTAGCTACGAGCTTATTAGGATTGTTGATATATATTATAATCAAAAAACTGTTGAGAAAATGCAAAAATGTACACCCACCACATATGTGAAAAAAATCAGGGATTGTTAAAAAAATTATTTAGGAAATCTAATCGCCACGGCCTGAAATTTAATCAATTATGCATCAATGTACTTCCCCATAAGTGATTAGAGATTTCTGTACGAGTAGCCCTCGTAACTTTTTTTCAAAATAATTTTTTTAACAATTTAAATTTACTGATTTTGTACCAATATCAAACAACACACCCCTGTTACAATCTAGATAATTTACTTCTTCTTAAACTACCACTGTTCTTATGAATACATTTGCCTAATGTCAAATGTAATATACATACATTAGTTGTTGCTAATGTCTGGCAAGCTCAGCAGCTGTCAGGTGCTAAGAGCCAACCTTTGTCAAACAGAATGGTATGCATAAAGTATTGCATTTACTATGAAACTGGTCTAAAGGCAACATGTGCCCTCTAGTCTGGCGTCAGATTTATGTTGTACATTAACCCGTCTTTATATTGATAAGGAAAACTACTTATCTTCAGTCACTGCTTTGAATAATACAAGAGTTCTTGATTTAAGGCCACAGTAAGTATGTCCGGAGATAAAACAATCAGAGAGTGAGTGTACTATGCCGGGGGGGCCGTCGCATCTCCACAGGCCTGTCGCACCCGGTCCAGAAAAGCGTTGTAAAGGGGGGGGGGGGGAGGGGGGGGGGGCGGTTCCGGGGGGGGGGGGGGGGGGGGGGGGGGGGGGGGGGGGGGGGGGGGGGGGGGGGGGGAGGGGGGGGGAGGGGTGGGGGGGGGGGGGGGGGGGGGGGGGGGCGGGCGGGGGGGGGGGGGGGGGGGGGGGGGGGGTGGGGGGGGGGGGGGGGGGGGGGGGGGGGGGGGGGGGGGGGGCGGGGTGGGGGGCGGGGGGGGGTGGCGGGGGAGGGGGGGGGGGGGGGGGGGGGCGGGGGGGGGGGGGGGGCGGGGTCCCTTTTCCAGCCTTCGGACGTCGTCGACGTCTCTTTGGAAAAAAAGGGTTAGCTTTTTCATCTGCAATTCGCCGGCATATCGCCGCCTTTAGGGTAGCCTTTTTCTCACATGTCATGCCATTTAGGGTTACTAATTTTGGTTTGTAGATTACGCCATTTAGGGGGCTTGAAATTTGAAAGTAGAATGTGATTACAATCTTCAAAAATGAACTTTTTTTTATTTAGGAAATTAATGAAAATGAATTATTGAATTGAACTGTTCAGGTTCTTTGCAATGTAACGAATAATGTTTTGGATGAGAAAGCAGATTGCGGGATGGGAATTAAATGAGTTGATTTCACTGCTTACGCCACTTAGTCGGTATATAATTGATTGAATTTCTAGTTCACGCCATTTAGTGGTTTATCAGAAATGAGTGGAATTTCATGGGAGTCCGCCGTTTAGGGGTAGCTTTATCTCAAGGGTTACGCCCAAATTTTTTTAGGGTCGCCAAATTTGGTAATGTAGAGTTACGTACCGTTTAGGTGGATGCATTTCTGAGGGGTGGTTTGGACACGCGGTTGGGATTAACAGGCCGTCTGGAGAGCGATCCCCCGGGGGTACTATGGAGGTCAAAAAAGATGCATGGTCTAGAACGGAGACTACATATGTCCAGTAGTTTCATTGCAACATACCAAAACAAAAAATTATGACATATCTAAAAAAAACGAAAGCATATTTTGCATTTCTGACTTCAGAAATGAATTCAGCACAAAATTTCAGTCTAAAAAACATATCTTTTATTATGAAAACATACAGTTCATATTTTTGGTATTTGGCAGTCAAATGGTGGTAGAATCTTGAACCTTGTCATATGTACCGAACTGCTGAACTTGATGTTTCATCACACTAAAAGTGCTAAATCATCCCTCCAGCTACCTCCAAAATTTTATTGCAAAATCCCAATGTGCCAGGATTCCAGTTTCAACCTGTTTCCTCCCACACACATGTTAAAGGCTTCATTCAACCATGTTTCCAGTTTAGAAGATCTGAGCTACATAATTCTTCTTGGTGTTACTGTCTCTGATAAGCAGTGTTTTGATCTCGAGGTCTTGGTCTTGGTCTCGAGACCTAATTTTGGAGGTCTCGTTCTCAAAAACACAGATCTCGGTCTTGAAACTCAAAGTCTCGGTCTTGGAAGGAAAAAGCCTTTGTCTCGGAGGTGCAAGTCTCGGTCTTGACACTCAAGGTCTCGGTCTTGTAACAAATGGTCAGGTTCTCGGTCTCGAAATCGAGACTAAGACCACAACCTCCGCTGATGATGTCTACAAATGAATCCCAGGAAAAAATTGCTTTAAAGTGATTATTAAGCACCAAAGTGAAAGTCAAAGATTGGCTGGTTTTATCATACACATTTTCCCTATACACTGTGGTGTAAAAATTAACCATCTGGTTGATGTATATTATCACTATTCATAGACATCTTGAGGTGAAAGGCTAGTTTTCCAAACCTTTGTTTAGCCTTGGCTGTTAATTAAATCCTTCTAGATGCCATTTTACAGCCCAGACATCAACATTCTACAATTGTGAATTGAGTATCCACACTC
>JZLH01S0422196.1:11192-23943 GCA_001188425.1 Eucidaris tribuloides
CACCCTTGCGAGCATCTCCCCATATGTAATGTGAAATTAATTCCATAAAAGTGACGTTTTCGTCAAATTTGAAAAATAACTTAATCTGTGCATTCAAGTATATATATATAGAAACATTATTTCATACAGTCTTTTATGAAAACAACAACATTAAATTATCATGAAGCATTAAAAATGACAATTTATGGAATTTATATTATATAACATATGGGGAGCTGCCTCGCATGTGTACTTCACAAAAATACCAATTTTGAAACTTCACTACGTTTAGTGTTGCTTGATGGATGTGTTGCCAAACTCTTCATTAACCAAAATTGTTTCTCATATTTGCTGCCTTCTATTCCATTATTCTACCACTCTGACCTCGTCAGAGGCCTCTTTGCCTCTTAGCGATTTGTGATGACTTGTACCTAGCACCTATACAGACTGGGGGATAATGATCCCCGCCCCCCCCAGTTTCGATGCTATCTCTGTAATGCAGGTCGCCTCACTTACATTGACTCATTGGTTTATCTAAACTCCCCGTAATTTGCGATTATACAAATCTCGCATATCTCTGAGATATACGGTTACATAGACTTTTTTCTTTACATTTTTCATGTCAACTACATCACGAGAATGACAGCATTTGCATTCGGGTGTAGAACGGATAGGCGTGGAAGAATATTTTTCAAACTCACACTTTGATTAATTTATTCTAATGGACAAATGACTCTGACAGTGAATCAAGTAACTAAAACAATATATACGTAGTATTAAATAAAGAAATACACGAAAATATAAAATATTTTCATATATATTTCATTAAAAACTAACTTCATTTACATATCATAAACGCGATGTCAAAAAGTTCCACAAATATATTCCTAGTTCAACAGGGACAATTGGTTTCTTAAATGTACCATGAAAGGTCACACCTCACCATCGTGGTGATGAAATACATGTAGAGGCGTGGGGTGCAGGGTTAAAGGATTAAGCTAACATTACCACAATAAAAAAAATACAATACTGATTCCCCATGACTACCAGAGTCCTTTAATAAGGTCTAAAAATGAAAGCCCTGAAAAATTGTATTTCAAATGATATTTAGTGCTTAAAAAAAAAAATGTGGTAATCGTAAGTTGCGGTATTCACCTCCACATTTCTTCCCATAGGACTTACTGTGTTGTAGATCTAGGCTATTTACTCGCCCCGACTATTAATTGTTTTTTCATTCATATCTTGCAGTGGCAGCATAAACTTCCAACCTTGTAATTCTTGGTGTTATCTGTCCATTCAAACACTACTATATAGCTCAGATATCAACAGTTCACTGTTTAGAAAAATTCGTATTTTTACGCGAAAAATCCGGGCAGGCAAAAATTTTCCGGACGCTATTTTTTTGGCCCGTAAATTTACGGAAAATGTAAATTTACGGAAAATTCCCTGTAAAATATACAAAATTCCGTAAATTATAATTTTGTGAAAAACAGATTCTTATTTACGGAGAATTTTACAGAAACTTTTATGTTAAATTAACATAATTCCCGTAAAATAAAAACGCGAACAAAAAAAATTGTCCGGAAATTTTGCCTTGCTTGCCGGAATTTTTTTTAATCCGTAATTTTACGCGAACAAAAAAAAATTGTCCGAAAATTTTGCGGCCGCGAATTTTTTTAATCCGGTAATTTACGGATCCTTCTGCGGACTTTTACAAATTCCCATGTAAATTTACACATTTCCGAAAAAATTAACAGATTACAGAACTTCACCATTTTTATAACAGATCTTTTTTATTTATTATTTTTACCCAGTTTTTTTTTATAATTTGCCAAGTCTGCCCAGAAAAACAAATTGCAGGGAAAAATCCAACTGGAGATACCATAACAATTAGGAACTGTGATTTTAAAACCTGTACTCCCAAACACATGACAGATTGTATGAATGCATTTCATTAATTGCTAATGAAACAAATTTTCAATGTGTAACTGTAATATCTCTTTTCATTCAAGTTACAACACTTATATATTAAAGCAAGCATATTCAAGGGAGTCTAGTCATAAGAGCCACTGATGACTCTTGATGGAAATTCAAATTGTGAGCAACATACAATGGCATTACTTTGCACAAGTTTTCTTCCTCTGGTGATGAAAACCACAGGCATCCCATAAAGAGACATTGCTTACATTGTCGAAAAGCGGACTAACTTTAGTCCTGCGACTAAATTAGTAAGTCTTAGACCAAATCTCAAATTAAAGCCATTGTCTTGGACTAAATTAAGTCAGTTCAAGCTAACAACTTAGTTTTGATTTTGATTTTTCCCCTGAAAAATCAGACTGTTTTCCCAAAAACAAGAAATGCAATGCAATTAAAACACCCTAAAAAGTTTCAAAGGAAATAAATACTGCATACCACATTAAAATTTGTGTAGCTGGAGCTTTGATACAAATTTTTGTTTTGCCCAAGCGTACAAAATGCAGCGGTGCAAAAAGTAAACAATTTTCCTCCCAGAGCAGTTCTTGATTTTTTTTACCTGCATTTTCTGCCCTTGCACATTTGATAGTTAACCACAGAGACTGTTGACAATGTAGTGAATCTGCAATTAGGCCTAAAAAATTAACACTGGCTGTGATTAGAGTTGGTATGACTTCACAAACAATCTCAGAAAGTATCCCTAATTAATTTATTAAATCTTAGACCTTGGTGTCCAAGATTGAAATCTGTGCCAAAATTGGCTACCTTAGCTGATTATATTAATGTCATATTGGCAATTACAAATTCCGGAAATTACTGACGATATAACCAATCATTTTAGGCCACATTGGATCTCCCTACCAATTCAAATCTTAAGGCCCGCTGATGTCTTCCATGCCTCCCCCAAGATTCTGGGATGTTAAGATTGGTTATTGACCCTCATCATCCATTACTGGGTAATGAGCAAGCTATCAGGTCATCAAAATACACAGATACAGGCGAAGGCATCATGCACTGTTTGCAGCTTGGTTTGTCAGTGATATTTCAAAGGATCTCTTTTGTGCATTTCAGCCTCTCGCTGATTTTACTCACGCATGTACATGCAGTGATGCGATGCCAGTGTGTATAACAGAGTGATGTCCCTTCCAAACTCGGAGGTCCAGATATATTAAAACCGGAATATTAACAGTAACAAAGTCATGCGGCAATCTTAACAGCCAAGAATCTTAATGACAGATGTATAATGCAAGGCGTTCAACATTTGATCTAAAAGACTTTGATTTTTGCCATGTTTAAGGTTTTTTAATTGTTCAATGAAGGGATATATGCCTCAAAAATATTCCTTTATTTAACACAACCTTTTATCATTAGGACCTATCAGATTGAACGAAATGGCAGTAAATAAGATTTTGGATCAATGCGTCACACTAGTTAGTTCAATAATAGTTAGTCTTCTCAACATTTTGGCAAACACATTTCTATAGCTGCCTTATTCAAGAGCGTATATTATCATTTTTCCATGCAAACAAAACAACCCTTTTTAATGGCCAACCGAGTACAGAATTGTGAAACGAGCAAAGCCGGAAACTGCCTATTCATAGAATAAAGAAACACTTCAAATACTATAATTTTTTTTTCAAATTGATGAAAAAACTTACAAAAGTATATATATCCAAAATTTCATATAATTACAAATACATTTCTCACATTCTAAAAAACTTTTATCACAAAATTAATTTTTGATTACTCATAACAATCTTAGACATGACTCAATCACAACCAAGCCAATTGCGGACGACAGTCTCATTTTTATAAGGAATTGTTCCCCATTTACGCCATGCTAGTCATGCTCCCATATTCATTGATTTAGAACTTTGTATATGAACAGGCAGGTTGGGAAAAACGTATTTAAAAAAAAAAATGCCCGCCAAAAAATCATTTAAAAAAATTTAAATCACCGATCTTTTGTATTTAATCGAGGTTTTTTTATTTTTTAAAGGGCTCGAATATGACCATTGAAGAATAGCATTTTTCACATGCTTAGAGCACCAAGTTGGCATGTAAATCTGGAGAATTAAATAAGCGGAATTTAATTATCTAATTTAAATTGCAATTTAAATCAAACAATTCAAATTCTATTTGAAATCGTCAATTCAAAGTTCAATTTACATGAAATTGAATTTAAACCACAAAATTATTGAACAATTTAACCAGAGTTTAATTCATAAATTTAAATCGCTTAATTATGCTATCGATTTAACATGCAATTTGATCATCATTTCAGACCGTTTAAATCATCAACTTTAATTGCAGTTTAATCAATTTAAACTGCCAGTTTATAACACCAATTCAAATCACAGCTTATATATCAATGTAAATCCCGAAAGTATGCATAGATTTAATCGCAATTTAAAATCATCAATTTAATCTAAGTTTAAAGCCAAGTTTAGTTTGGGGATTTTCTTTGTTATTATGAAAGCTTTATGCCCCAAAGTCATAACCCTGCAATAATAAGATTTGAATGCTCTTTAGTTTTTTTTTATTAGGTTAATGAAAATTCTCGAAGGCGGACCCCCGAGATTTTTCATTAACATAATTAAAAAAAAAAAAATAAAGACATTCAGAAATCTATTATTGCAGAGTATATGCTTTGGGGCCATATAAGCTTTTCAAATAACAAAAAAAAAATAAATCCCCAAATCATAAACTTGGGCTTTAAGTCATGCAATTTAAATTGCTACTAAATGATTCAACGTACTATTTAAATCATTGATTTAAAATAGCAATGTTATATTATCAATTTAAATTGCGATTTAAATCGCATTTAAATCACAATTAATCCAACAATTGAATCGCTCATTTTATTCATAGATTTAATTTCGCAAATTTATATTTTTGATATTAAACGCAATGATATCACACTTTAAACCAATTTAAATTGCAATTTAATACCACTGAATTGAATCACATTTAATCCAATCTGTTTAAATCATAAATTATTTGATAAATATAAATTGCAATTTATATAATCGATATAATAATGCAGTTTAAATCATCAACATTCAATATCGCAATTAAAAAATTGCGATTTACATCTATCAATTTAAATTGATTTTATCATTTTTTTAATTGAATCAAGTGCAATGTGTTTTTAACTTCATTTTTGTAATAACAAATCATTAAATTTAAAAGAGAGTAATTTACCATATGAAAACCCAGAACAACAACAGCAAGATCGTGCTCGACATTTGAAAATAATCTAACTTAATTACACTGTACCATCTTATTAGTTAGGAATGATGGACATGCGTCACTAGGCTGCTTCGGACTGTTTTCAAACTCCAAAAATATTATTTTTTTAAAAACAATTGCATGATTTTTTTAAATGGATAAATACTGCCACCTCAAATGAAAAGCACCATTGCGCTCCCCCCCCCTCAATTGCGCTTTGGTAGGCTTAGAAATGCACATTAAAATACTTGGAATGTACTTTCTTATGTACATTAATTAGGCCTAAATATGTTTTAATAAGCCATTGACAATTTATCATTATTAAACATAAACATTTCTTTCTACAATACACAAGTCAATGGAGGTGAAATTAATCCAATGATTTAAAAAAAAATCGGGTGATTTAATTCGCCGCCAAATCCTATGCAAGGCCGTTCAAAAATTTGATCTCTAAAGACTTATTTTTGCCATGTAACGTTTTGTTGTTCAAGTAGGGATATTAGATATTAGATATTAGACCTGTCAGATTGAACGATAATGCAGTAGATCAAGATTTGGATCAATGCTCACCACTAGTATAGTTCAAGTATTAGTTATCTTCGCTCAACATTTTCTATACTGCCTTAATTCAAAGGAGCTGTACACCTGTATTATCATTTTTCCATACAAAACAAACAACCTTTTAAAAGGATTCACTATTTTTAAAATCACAAAATAGTTAATCTACGGGTCTTCTTCACGCTGATTTCGAATCTGGCATTGATTTTCACTTTAAAAGGATTTATTTTCTATGACCATATATATCTAAAGTAATATCGGAGAATACGTTGGGTTTGAGTGTGGGAACGCCACAAAAAATTCTGCTCTACGATAAATTATTCATAAGAAGCTGTGTGACGTCACTTATAGGGGGTCTGCTGGTCGCTGCACAGCTTCGCTCGCATATCCCATTGCGATGTGCACAATAATATCTGACCGTCTGGGCCATGATTTATTCCTCTCTTTTAAAGTACATTTAATCATTGTAGAAATGCGTTCGAAATAGAATTTTATTTTGTTATTTATGTTATTGTAGCATATGATCGTACGTCCTGTTAGTGGAGGTAGATTTTGGTTTTGTGCATATTATTATAATTTATCATATCATGTTACTTCTTGTTCAACATGTCCATTTGCCCAATGAGGTATTGCCCACAAAAAATTTGCCCTGCATTGTGTCGTGGAAGATAAGTTTGCTTTCACGTGAAGGTACTCTTTTATTTATGAATATATAGCCCGAATTCTGATATAGGAAGAATCACTAGGAACCTGACTCAATGTTCGCAGCTCATTACATCATTTTTATTTCACGAGAAAGCTGCAATACTTCTTCAATCCAACCGCTATGCAGCTGTGAACTTGGCTGGCACAGAAGCAGACCCGCTACCGTATATACCCTACCACTCGCCAGGCCGCTAGAAGACAAGTGGTGCTGGCATCGGTGCGGTGAGTGATAATTTTTCAACACGCGTTAACATGATGGTAGAGTTCATATCACACTTATTTTTGCCACATGCTTAGTCATTAATGTTTGAGAAAATACATTATCTCCGGACTGTAATTTCTATGCTTCCCTCTAATTATAATATTGTCTTCATTTAATTTTTTGCATTCGCTTGTCTCAAAGCTACGCTGTACAAGCTTACAATGTTTGTGGCTAAAGACGAACTGTGAAAGTGATGACAATGTGTACCTAGGCATTAGCTGTAGTTCAGACAAACGAATGGCGGAAATACTCAGGAATGACGATGCTATATTGACAGTTATATTCACCCTATTATTAATTATTCAAGGATATTACAAGACGCAATAGGATCGCAACCCCAGTAGTTGAGTAATCGTTTTCTACTTAGTTACTTTAAAATGTGCAACAAATTTGATATACATCCTCTTACCCATCTTTTTTCTCCTACTGTCTCCTTCGACTGTTAAAAACAAGACATAAAATTATTAATCAAAACTGAAAAATAAAGTAAATCAAATTGCAATAACAAATACCAAAGAAAATTTAGAACGTAAGTAAAAAGAAAAATAATTCATTTACCTCTGTCTGAAACCATGAAAGGACTCTATTGATTGATCGTCTCAGCAAACCTAACATCAGTTAAAGTGAATAATATTCACAATTCTACCATTAATTTTCTCGGTGCAGGCCTGAAATAGTTAATGAACTCCATAGAGAGCTGGCATATGAAACTCCAACCGTTTGAGTTATTTTACCCGAAATCCAGTGAGTTATTTTGTTCTTGGAAACGTGTTTAGTCATTAGGCTACAGATAATTATATAACCAGTTTTGTTGAACGTCTGCTATCATATAAAACTTCACAACAGTAGCCAGCTATACCCTATTTTATTTTGTCCTTTCATATTTATAAATAAAAGCAACATCTTTAAAAAATTACCGTTGTTTGTGCTACTCATCCTGTATTGTATTAAGGTAGATATATTATAGTTTATGAAACAAAGTACGGCCTTACCATGAGATCGTTAACATCATATTGTTTCAAATCTTTTATGATATCAAATTTCATTCTGCCATAACATCGCAAAGTATGCAAGCGTTCCAGTACGGACCAATGGTTGGTCCCAGTGATAATCGAGGTAAAGAAACAAAACATGCGTGCATGTTGTACCAAATACATCAAAACCAAATGACTTTAAATAGATGTATTTTCATGTGGATATCACATGCTTGAAGAATTTCTTAAAGTACTAAGTCATGTAAAACGGCATGATTGTTGTGTATTTTGAATTTAAAATAATGATCACGATTTAGCGCTAAAAGATTTTAGTTAGTTACGCATGTTGTGCCACGGTTCTGAGGGTAACTTTCGTGCTAAACAAAAACGTAATATTTATAACCGTGCGACTTGTTGTAGAATGATTTAACGGAAGTTGATGACTACTTTCATTCATGCAATTCCCTTCAAATTGTTATAACATTATTCCTTGCGGTAACAAACCACTATGATACGTGATAAGACAATGGAGAATTTGAATTCGCGGAAATGTTATGTGCGCACCTTTTATAATCAAATACAAATCATATTTATACTAGTAGTTATGCCGAAGTTAGGAAATTCGCATTTAATACTGTATACGTTCGAGCTATACGCTTTTAAATCACTGACCCGCAAGTTAAACACAACACAATTTAAAAACAGGTAAATACAATGAATGTATTTCGGACTAAACAAGCGTGTGTTGTGCAAGACGCCCAAACTACAATGGTATCATTTTAGTCAAGTTACAAATATTACTCACATCGCTGACGTAGGTATACCCTTGTTCCAGATAATAACGACCGAACGACAGCTGAAATCGCCTAACAGTGCTCCAGAAAAGGTACATTTAATATACAGTTATTTCCCAAATTAATTGCTCATCTTTATAGTCATTCTGTTAGATTTTTTTCGGAGTAGAATGATCCAAATATATTTTGGTGTTGGGTTGCTTTCCAATTTAAGGCTTTTGTAAACAATTCAATATTGGTGTGCGTCTCGCAGTTTAATTCTCATATGGGGCACCATCAATATTGACGCTCGCTCTAGAAAAGCTGAAATGCACAGCTTGAAACTGTCTCTAAAATGAAAAATGCTGAAACGAAAATTGATGATAAGTGTTGTATTACTCGGAAAAGAACACACTATCGGATAAATGAAAAAAAAATAATCTCATGGAGAAAGAAGGGTTAAAATGGATAAATTTAAGTGAAGCGTTTTTGGCATCCTGTATATATCAACAGGAGTCTTTGGCATCAGTGAATCTGGGTGTTCAGTTTGTGGTGATTGTATGTTGGTTTAGTGGTGCAAGTGGCTGCTAGAGCCAGTAACTGTGTTGGGAATTACTGCGAAAGCATGAAGCTCTTTTATTCTGATGCAAATGTGTACGAACACGTGCATTAAACAGTCTATACAATCTTTCATTTCATTTCAAACCAATCAATCAATGCATATTCCACATTAAAATGATGAATAATCACAAATTTAAAACTTTGAAACTTCATAACTTCTATTCTTTGGTGGATTTTCGCCAAACTTGCATTAATATGTTTCTCTCATTTTTCTGCTTTTATTAAAATCACCTTAACGTCATGGTGAACCTTGCCTTTAATAAAGTCACACACCCAAATTTAAGGAAAGTGCAAAATATTGTAACTGGGATGGATGATATGGAAATGAAATTCCTCCAAAAGTCAAAGGTTTTTTGTTTTTACAAAAGTATAAATCTTGATGTATTTCACCCAACAGAATTTTCTTTTTTATGTTTATGTTGAAAAGATGTGCGCCTATATCAGGCATTATGTACAGTATACGGCATGCTGTAGAATAGATTAATAGATTAATCAAAGTGTAGTTTGAAAATTAGTATCGCCACTATTTCTTGCACGGCCTATCCGTTTTACACCTGGATACAAAATGCTTTTAAGAAGATACAGGAAGTGTATGTAAAACTGTATTTGAGTAGTCATACATACTTAGAAAACAGGTTCAACTCTGCACCTTTAAAGACATTAGGCCTACATAACACTGTGGAAGACCCGTTTAAAATGTTGTTGAACTTTGCTATCTGACATATCTGACAGTGTTTGAATGGACAAACAAACACTCTAGAACACACAAGTTTGGAGATTTATGCTGTCACTAGTATAATAGGCTATATGCAGATATAAATTGACACATTGATTATTCTCAGCCGATAGGAAATTCAGAAACACAGCTGTCTATACGAGAAAGCTGGAATGGTCTCTCAATGATATTCACTTTTTTAAAGCACTTAATGATTGTTTTAAACTGCAATTTTTCAGGGCTTCATTTTTAGACCGTATCAGAGACACTGGTAGCGTGGGGGAATCGTGTAGCTCAGTATTTTTTTAAACTGGAAACATTTAAAGGTGCAGACCAATGTCACACTGGGAGCACCTTTAAATGTGTAAATTTGCACCTTTCTGAAAGGTGCAGGCTTGCACCACATACAATTTTTAAAAAGTATTCTTTTTTTCTTGCAAACGTTTTTTTGTGTGTTTGTGAACCACAATTTACGTTAATTCGAGTGCTATTTATACTATTTACACTATAATGCAATTCATTATCATTTACAAATATTTAAAAACTCATACATATATTATGACCCTGCCGGGGCCCGAACCTACGACCTTCCACACGGGAGACGTACGCTCTACCCACTTTTCCAACACGCTGGCCGTGAAGGTGTGTAGTTTCACATAATTATATAGTGTAGAAGCCGAAGGTGCATTACTTTCATCAATTTAATTAAGGTGCAAACTTTGGACCTATAGGCCGTTTTCGTAATATATTCAAATTCCATGCATACCTTTTAAACAAAGGTCGTTTTTGACAAACATGAAGCTTGTCTAAGCTTGTCCGACATACAAAATTGTATAATGTATGCAACTTGCATTTTCTGCATTGAAATTGTATTCAGAGAAACAGATGATAGAAATAGCCCACACCAGGCTTCGGAAGAGAAAGCATCCATAAATTTGCATAAATGTGCACCTAAAAGGTGCAAACGTGAAAACATAATGGAGTGGGGCGAGTGCTTAGCCGTGAAAGGTGCAGATTTGCTCGGATACTGCGGCAGAAATTGCTCTGCACCTATTTCCGAAGTTGCACCTTGTGCGCACCTTTATTTTTAGTGTTTAGCCTACTTGCCAGGAAGCAAAGCAACCGAGTGGGTGAGAGTGTGGGAAGGGGATTTCCCCTTACGGTACGAAGTTTATATTAAAAACTAGAGCAATTCGGCTGCGCGCAGCCGATGGGGTATGCCTCCGCACCCCCGTCCAATTCTAAACTTTGAATGTATGGGGCATTGTAACCTTTGACCGTTCAACTCTGAAATTTCATTTATGGCCCATAATACATACTTCACTCAATATCCGATAAGCTGTTCTCAAGTTATCGTGGTAAAGATATTAAGTATGGGTCCTCGTGACCTTTGACCCTTTAACCCCAAAATATGATCAGTTCATTGGTACCTTATAACACTTACACGTACTTCACCCTATTACGGCCAGCTTTACGTCATATATCCGATACACCTTCGTCATGTTATCGTGGTAAAGACACGAAGTATGGAGCCTGTGGCGTTCGACCTTTGACTCTTTAACCCTGAAATCTGATTGTTCATTGGTACCTATAATGCATACTTCAAGTTCACCCAAGTCACATGAAAATCCAACTGGCCATTCTCAAGTTATCGCGGTAACGAAGCCCAAATCAAGACATATTTTAGGCCCGGTGACCTTTGACTTTGACCTTTCAGGTCCAAAATCTAATCAGCTCATTGGTGGCTCATAATACATACTTCACCCAAGTTACATGACAATACAACCAGCCGCTCTCAAGTAATCGCGGTAACGGGCCCAAATCAGACATATTTTAGGCCCGTGACCTTTGACCTTTCAGCTCCTAAATCTAATCAGTTCATTGGTGCCTCATAATACATACTCATCACCCAAGTTACATGACAATCCGACCAGCCGCTCTCAAAGTTATCGCTGTAACGAGCCCAAATCAGCACAATATTAAGGCCCGGTGACCTTGACCTTTGACCTTGTAACTCCGAAATCTAATCAGTTCATTGGTGGCACATAATACATACCTTCACCAAGTTACAGTGAAAATCCACCCCAGCCGTTCTCAAGTTATCATGGTAACGAGCCCAAATCAGACATATTTTAGGCCAGGTGACCTTTGACCTTTCAGGTCCAAAACTATCAGTTCATGGTGGCTCATAATACATACTTCACCCAAGTTACATGAAAATTCACTGCCGTTCTCAAGTTAATCGCGGTAACGAGCCCAAATCAGATATATTTTAGGCCCGGTGAGCTTTGACCTTTGAGCCTCAAAATCTAATCAGTTCATTGGTGCCTCATAATACATACTTGACCCAAGTTTACATGACAATCCGACAAGCCACTCTCAAGTTATCGCGGTACGAGCCCAAATCAGACATATTTAATAACCGGTGACGCTTGACCTTTGACCCTTTCAGCTCCAAAATCTAATCAGATCATTGTGGCTCATAGTACATCTTGGCTCCTATTAACTCAAATCTGATAGGGTTCTAAGCTCCTATCGCCGCTTGCTGCGAACGAGATCCGGCTAAGGATCGGACGACGCCACGGACGCACGGACGGACAACCCGAACAACATAAATGCCTCCGCAACTTCGTTGCGGAGGCATAAAAAACGCATAGAAAAAGCGTATATGAGTAAGCATGGTAAAATACATACTTTAAATATATATATTTTATCAAGATTATCAGGTATTTAGATGTACAGCAAGTAGCGTATTCTTCTTTTTTTGGGGGGGAAGGGCTTCCAGGCCCCCAATAACTCCCCCCCCCCCGTCCGTAGAACGCGTCTCGTATCTTATGAACATCGAGGAGCTTTTTGACTGGTCATTAAATTTAGATGTAGGCAGCAAGTAACGTATTCCCCTTTTTTTTTGGGGTGGGGCGGGGCTTGTCAGCCCCCATAACCCCCCCGCCCCCCGTAG
>JZLH01S0422207.1:22145-32145 GCA_001188425.1 Eucidaris tribuloides
ATTACCTGCTCCCAAAGTGCTCATTATTTGTCTGCTGGACGAAGGCTTCTTTTGAACAACTTCAACAGTATCAAGCCTCGTATCATGTAGTTTTGAACTATAAACCATAATACGATGGATCCCGTGAAAATTTGCAATTGTGGGTTGAAATCTGAAATAATTCATCATCATGTTCTGAAAACATGGCTTCCTTAAATTATATTATGTACCTAATATACCTTATTATGTTTTGACATGTTTGTGTCAGGATATCGCAAGTGCTGGATTCGATACATCAGAAGACTTCGAACGTAAGTATAATTGGCTATGAAATAGGGTTATAGGTAGGCGTAGAATAAGGGACTGATTTACATTATTTTCGTATTCAACTTTTGCATAATTATCCTTTTGATAAAGGTTATCCACACAACATTAATTTACAAATGTGAATAATTGTTCATTATTTCATTGACAATGATATGGATCCCTAAATGATCCAAAAATGAGTGAAAACACTGATATTCACTCCGAATTCACCCCAACTTTACTTTTTTTGTTAAATCACTCCTTAAAGACTGTGTCCATGATTTGTACACTTGGAATAAAGTTATTGACTGTATAACCTCAAATGATTTAGAATGTATAGTTTCACATAAATATTTACCTTTCACAAAAGCTCTGGGGATAAAAAGGCCAGGTTTCGTGAAAATACACGCTCATGAAATTCAAACAGAATACACAACGTAACGTCGCGAACTGAATTTGATTTTTCTTTTCCAGCCCTTAAACTAGCCTGACTGCCAAACAAATGCACTCATTTTAGAGAGCATTTGTCTGTCTGTCTGTCTGTCTGTATATATGTCTGTCTGTCTGTCTGTCTGTCTGTCTGTACTTGTACTTTGTTAATCCTAACTACGATCTTCTCTTATTGTCAATGCTCGTACAGTAGAAGAAATGGACATACAAACGGATGATCCCATGGGAATTAACTCTCCCGACTCTTGTCAACTTCGTACGGCACTGGATCCTGATGTTCTGAACAAGACATTGAATAGTCTTGTACTTGAACCACAGTCTTCGGGTAATTTATTCCTCTTATGGGCCCAAGGCTATCGATTTTGCCTTCGTAGTACCATGTACAAATTAATCTAAAAGTGACAGGCTATTTTTGTCTCGCCCACCGGAGGTGAAAGCGAGACGAAGGGATCTAAATGACGTCCGTCCGTCTGTCTGTCCGTCCGTCCGTTGTCCGTCACAAATATTAAAGTTTACTTGCACGAATCCTTTTGACACATAACTTGGCAACTGCTGGTCCAATGGCAACAAAACTTAGGTGGTAGATGCACTAGGGTACCGTCATATTGTGGTGCTGCCGGAGGTCACATGGTGAGGTCAAAGGTCTTTTGAGGTCAACATTCAAGTTTACCTGCAAGAGTCTCTTAAGACACATAACTTGGCAACTGCTGGTCCAATGGCAACAAAACGTAGGTGGTAGATGCACTATAGGGTTACTATCATGTTTTGGTGTGGTCGGAGGTCACTTGGTGAGATCAAAGGTCATTTGAAGTCAAACGTTAAAGTTTACCTGCAAGACTATCTTATAATAAATAATTTTGCAACCGTCGCCCCCTGTTTGTCTCACCTACAGGAAGTTCGGCAGAGACCTAGTAATCACTTTTCCTGTTTTCTTTCTTTATGTATTTATTAACGTATATACAAGTTAACATACAAACACAAAATGCTTACAGTAATGCCAAGATACATGTAGTAACAACAAACCTATGCACTATTGAATAATAAGCTAACTATACATAAAAACACTCACATTTAAGAACAAATTGTGTAAAAAGTAGAAGCACACTAACTGACTAAGAACATGTCTGGTACAGATATAAACAAAGAATCAGGACTGAGCCTGAGGCCTTGTAGTTTCAATTGAAAAAGACCATTTCTTAAAGTGGACACCCAATTTATTTCTTTTCTCTACTATTTTATATTCAAGTTTCTTTTTATAGTTGATAAAAATCATAAAGGCGTCAAAATTTGGTTCCAGTTTTTAAAATCTGCAACGAAATCACTTTTCCTGTTGGTCTGTTGGTCTGTTAGTCTGTTTAGTCTGTTAAGAAAAAGTTAAAGTTTTTGTTTAACTTTCGCTCATTTCTTGTTTTGTACATCAATTTTGTTCACACTTGGTACAAATGATCATTGGGTAATACCACATGTGCTGATGAAGATGATTAGGTTAAAGGTCATCTAGGGGTCAAAAGGTCAAATGATATGTGGCCCTGTTTAACTTGCTCTCATTTGTTTATTTCTACATCAATTGTGTTCACACTTGGTACAAATGTTTCGTGGGTAGTACATGTGTGTTGATGAAGATGATGAGGTCAAAGGTTATCTAGGGGTCAAAAGGTCAAATTATGTATTTCCGCATCAATTTTGTTCAAACTTGGAACAAATGATCACTGAGTAATACCACATGTTTTGTTGAGGATGGAGAAGTCAAAGGTCATCTGGGGTCAAAAGGTCATATTGCATGTTTTATTGGTCACGAATCAGGCGAGACTTGTGGTTCGCGAACCACCTTGTTAACTAATCTTGGGCTGTATATGCACTTTGGGGACCTTCATGGTTTGGTGCCGTAGGAGGTCACATGTCAAGGTCAAACGTCATTTTAGTTGAAACGTTAAAGTTTACCTGCAAGACTCTCTTATGACACATAACTTGGCACAAGTTGCGGCAATACCAACCAAGTGTGGGTAATAGATGCATTAGGGGTGCAGTCTTATTATGTGCCATCAAAGGTCACATGGTAATTTCAAAGGTCAATTTACGTCAAACTTTCGATGTACTTGGGGAAAATTACCTTTGTGATATTTAGTCGCAGGTGGGCGAGACACAATTTTGCTACTGCCGTTTTTTGTTTTTCTTTGGGAGGGGGGTTGAAAGTGAAGGAAATAAAATCAAGCATAAGGAACTGGGCATGGATACTTATCAGAGCAGTTCATGCAGTTTATGCAGTTCGGAAATAGCATGCAACATTTAGTAGTATTACCCTTTAAACACTTATCATGCAAGTAAGACATAACTAGTAATACAATATTATGTTTTACGAGTCAAGAGTGCTTTTGGAATATTTTTTCACTGCAAAAAGCATAAACCTAGTAATCAAATTACATGACAAATCACACTTCGTTGCAATGGGTAACGTTTTGCAGGTTCCCGTTACACAGATGAGGGCGCTTTGCGTGCCATGGAAGATTCTCCTACTTCCTCACAGCCTGCTCCGATGACGACATCGTCCAGGGTCACACGTCAGAGTGGAAAGGAAACTGGGGCTGCCGGTGGTCGAAAAAATACGGATGATGAACGTTCTCAAGCCACAGCAAAACAGGCGGCTGAGGAGGACTTTGGTCATCTGCTGCCAGACAGTAAGTTATCATATCACTGTGCGTCAAAATAATGTCAATTACTAGTACATTCCACATACAGTCTCAATCGAAATCTTTGTCACGTACAAACGGCTACAAACACGTTTCCTTAAAAGAATTGGTTTCAATAAACGGAACGCAAGCATTAACTACGCTGGCTTTGCGTTTCCTCGCGTTTGAATATCGTTTCAAGAAACGCGTTTTACACGTTTTCGCGTCGATGTTTTCGACTGCCACTGTACTAAGAATCGTGCTATGGGATTGGTCAAAAGTTAATCACGTGATAAAGCACATAGTTTTGCCCATTAATCACTCGAGACGAAAAGATCGTTGCACTCGGTAGTGATATCTTTTTTGTGTGTGGTTCGCTGATCTGTTAAGTCCACAGAGCAGCGTGTCTGTTTCTTATTTATTTCAATGATCTGGCAAACTATTCCGACCTAATCAAATATCAGGAAATTTGTAAGCGTTAACAAAAGAATTGTAATTACTTTAGTAGTGCAATACATATTTTCGCAAATTTAGATTAAATTTAAATTGAATGAATAAAATAATTACACAGAAGACTTCCTCTGCTAAGATATTCTTCAAGTTATTTCTCGTTTTTTTCATAGAATCTTCATTTGATGTTACCGTTCACTTCATGTCAACACAAATGCTCAATACACTGGTACGAAACCCGAAAGGATGCCTCTTATACCACGGCCCTTCGGTGGGTCCAAAAGGTGACTTCGAGAAGATACCCATCACCAAGAGTAATTCCTACCAATACATTGATGAGAAACAGAAGAAGTACACCGAAAAGGTGCTCAACAACCTAGATAAAGGGTAAATAATTGTTTGTGTGTTTTGATCTGGTATTTGAACTGAATACCGTAAATTCAAATCCTGGGCCATATTGCATAAAAATTCAGCCAGAGATTTTTTTCCATGTGCTCCAATTGAAGACTGTAGAATAAGAGGTGCTTCAGTCACATTATGAGGAAAATGAGTTAGTGATGGTTTTGAAGTCTTTACGTGTTGGGAAATTTTTGACAGAGTTTTGGTCAATTTGACCCTCCCCTAGTAGTTTTGTACAGGGGGTTGGATATTGAGCAAAATCTGAACCCTAACTTTTTAAATAAGCATGAATTACATAAAAATGATTATTGATATCGTATTCAAACCACCTCCACCAAAAATGTCCACTCTTCAGCTATAACTCGTACTCATGACAGTATTATCTGGTGTATAGTTTTTGTGTTATTAAATACCAAAATTGACAAGTTTTATTTTTAACACCTAGTATTATATGCAGCAATGGAAATGAACATCTGAAAGTTGACTTCAAGTCAGGTAACTTCAAGTGTTATGACCTGAGGTCATTTTTCGGAGAGTATACTACGGGCGGCAATGTATACTATTACGATTGTGGGAGACACACAATGCCTTTGAATTTATTATTCTAGCATGTTGTTTGTTTAATGAATGTTGGATTGGTGTGTCGTCTGGTATTTTGCTGTTTTTCTTTATTTCTGTTTCTTGTATTATTCAGAATGCCTGATATATTGAGATAAATGCTCTAATTACAGATCGTCCCAGAGCGGTTAAGGATGGGTAGGGTCGCATATTAGAACAGCCACTGCGTGCACAATGTACAATGGTGTCTGCCAGCCGCGTGACGTGCGTACATACGTAAGTACGTGCGTCTGTGTATGCGATAGCCGCGTCATGTTCTTGCTGATTCTTGGTGAAGAAAAGTGGACTAGATCTTCCTCCGTACATACCGATATCCGCAAGTTAGAATACTGTTCATATTTCCATCTTGTCATTTGTTGCAGGAGGTAGATCTATAGTCCAGTTCATCAATAATCAGTGAACTCGGCCATCGCTTACTAGAACGTACGTACATCTTCACACGGCTGGCAGACACCATTGCACAGAATACACGCAGTGGCTGTTCTAATATGCGACCACAACCCTCCTTAACCGCTCTGGGACGATCTGTAATTAGAGCATTTATCTCAATATTTTGTCATAAAATGCATTCTGAATAATACAAGAAACAGAATTAGAGAAAACAGCAAAATACCAGACGACAAACCAGTTGAACATTCATTAAACAAATAACATGCTAGAATAATAAAGGCATTGTGTGTCTCCTACAATCGTGATAGCAAACATTGCCACCCGTAGTATACTCTCCGAGCTCAAAAAAATTAACGAACATGACCTCAGGTCATAACACTTGAAGTTACCTGACTTGAAGTCAACTCTCACGTGTGCATTTCCAATGCTGCATATGTTTTTGATATTCATTTATTCGAGAAATGCATTTGTTTTGCTCAGACCCTTGTTTGTAGAGAAAAAATTACTCAAGTCCACGATATTGATTATTGGAAATCGACAAGTATGACAATGTTTGTTTTTGTCCGTTATTCATCTTTTATTATATCAAATAACTTTACCAGGTTTGGATGTACAACTCAAATAATTGTGATCTGTAAAAACAAATTGAAAACTTTGAGCCTTTGTTTCTCAAAAGTAGTATTATGTGACTTCAGTACTTCTTATTCTATAGTCTTCAATTAATGGTACAGTTACGCTTACCGGACGGTGTGTTCATGTTTTACAAGAATTGTATAAAGTTTAATGCAATATTGTCATACTTGAGATGGCGCTCTTCAGACCAACAGCGCATGTGCAGACCAGACAGTTTGGCAAGGTCATGTCCAGCTTGTTTACTGTATTTATAGCTTTGTAATATTTGTGAAATTCCTGATGTTCCCAAAACCTATATAGTACATAAATACTTATCACAATATCGATTGATTAATAATTCCTAATAACATACGAAAGGGGAATATTTATGTGAGTAATCTGACATTTATCATTTCGCCCTTTTTGAATCCCTTGCTGGTAAGAACACGCATGCGAGAAACGGGCGATACATTGGCAGTTGATTTGATGTTCAAGAGTTACGATTATGTCTAAGAATGAGATTATTCAGAGTGAGGAAAATGTGTTGCAACATATTTTGTAAAAAATAAAAAAATGACGTCCTCTGCATATATAATTGTGATCGCAAACTGATTATGTATGCTTTTAACCAACATGTCCGAAAAACGAAACCAGCGGGGTTTGAACCTCTCATCCACTGCTTTCTGGGCAGGGACATTTGAATCAGGCTATCCATAGTTGCAGGCAGTGACACGATGAAACAAATACCTGTAGGCTCAGAAATCTGGCATTGTAATATCAAGGCATACATCTGTAACAGCACAAGTTGTTTACTAGGGTGGCAGTAGATACTGATGTCTTCATACTGACTACGATGTATTGACTTGACGTTGTTATTTCGCATAAAGGCAGGTTTTCCTGAGAGAGAGAGAGAGAGAGAGTCATTGATTCATTATGCGCAAAAAGGTAGCAAGAAGACGTCAAGTGAGCCTTTAGAGGTTCTGCTTTTGTTTTGAGGGCAGAGTTTTCACTTCATGGTTTGTAAACTTGTTTAAGTTTTTGGTTATTTCGTTGGTTACTTTGTTTATTTACGTATTTGGTGTTGTATTTTACAGAGTGTATATTCACTCATCGGACGGAAACTTGTACGCCAAGAGAATGTGTAACACCAAAATCTTTTGGTCGAGCACGCAGCGCTCCGAGGACAACGCGATCGAACTAGAAAAGAACAAAGACACACTGATCTTCAACTACGATATCTTCGAAGAGAAGTTTGGGCTGGCCGTACAAACGGGAACGACCTCGGACGTGAGGAGAGAGAGTGTCTTCTTCAGTTTCGCTCAGAAGTGGGACCGAAGTTCGAGCTCCCTTCACACCAAACTGGTGTCGACGGTCATTGAACCCTTGCGAGCCAAAGAGATGATACTGGCCATGAACCCTGGGGCTCGCGAAACCTCGTACATTACACTCCAGAGTTCGCATTTACTGATATCTTCTTAAATGCCAATAGTGGTAGATTCAACAGGAGGGGGCCAATCGACAACCCCCTCTTGTGTCGACCAAAAAGAAAAACATGTGTCCAAAAATAAAGTGTTTCCAGATAATGTCACGGTGTGGGGAAAAACAACAGCAAATCCATGCACAAGACCATGACAACAATAGCTTTCTCAGGTCTAATGCACAGATTTGTGTTGGTCCTCCAACATGGCTGCTTATGGGATGTCCCATGGCAACCAACTAGCAACTACCAACCAAGTGATTACGGTCTCTTGTCTAGAAAATATTCAATCTGCCGCTAAATAGCATGCTGGTGATATGTTATGATAGATTTATGATATATATACAGAAGTAAAAATTTATCGAGAAAAAATCGTAAATTATGATAAAAATGTGTTAATTTTTCAATGAAACCTTCATGCTTTTATTTTTTTCGGCCACCATTCTTTCGGAAGTAGATCTTGTAAAAGGTAAAAGATAGAAACTGGTTTTCCGCATTGGATAGATGCAGTATTATTCTTTATTCACATTGATTAAAACCTTACCTTTTTTAAAATACAATGGCAATGGAATAATTGTGTGCTATACATGTTCGGTTAATTGCAATATCATTTAAAAGATATACTGTCGTACGGTAGCGTTGTAGTATGTTAAATAGTATTTTCCTTTTTTAAGAGTTTGATCATTTTATATTTCAGGATTAGGATTAGGGTTAGGGTTAGGTTTACGGTTAGTGTAAGCAACAGTCGTCGGGGCAATTGTCACAAAACCTTTAAAGGGTACAGGTACAAAGTAATCCTTTATAAATTGCTCCCATTGCAAACAGACCTATTATGTCTCGTGCAAGTTGTGTAGAAGTTCACTTCAGTTTAGTGGTTGGTGGATTAAAGGGGAATGAAAACCAGACATCTTCCTGAATTCAACGAAAACAGAACAATAAAAGAGGGAAAGTAATGAAAGTTTCAGCAAATATGGATGAACGGTTCGTGAGTTTTTGCAGTTTTCTTAAATGTCACTGTTGAGAAAATAACTCAATTCTGTCAAAACACACGCACAGGACATACTTGCACAAAAGCAATCGGATATTTGTTTATTTTTAATGAGAATACGTGAAAAGATGTGTGCAAACCAATGGAGAGTTCTTCACAGTTTCATATAAAAAGCTGGTAGAGTTGCTAATTTAAGAAACCTCCATAACAAGGATAAACAACTTTGAACAATCATAACTCATGAACCGTTCAACTGAATTAGCTCACATGACTTTTACTCATTTCCTTCTTGTATTGTTCTGTATTTTCTGAATGCAGGAAGACGCCTGGTTTTATTCCATTTTCATTGGAAAATGTCCCGGTAGTTTATTTATTTGTATTCTTTCCTTAAGTTGCAAATATAGAACTTATTTGTATTCCTGAACTTGGAAAGGTGGTCTATTTGGTAGCGATTGTTTGTCGTCATTCATGATGAGACGCTGTTCTGTCGTGCACTGGTCACATTCGCTTTGTTTCGATGTTGTATGCCCTGGATCTGCTGGCTACTTTCCAGCTTGAAGAATTCTGTGCAATTTTTTGGTACTTTTCGTATTGTGGATGTTTTCGAATTCAGAGTTGTATACAATGTTGATGGCTTGCTGGCAATTTCCTTGTAGAGGTAATGGTCTTTCGTGCGGAAATTACAGATTTTTGGGGGTCGATAGCGCTTTTGGTCATTTGGCAATTGAGAATAACAGTTTTGTGCTCTGATGTTGCTGGCGACAGTAAACCTCTAGCTGTAATTCATGTTGTCGACATGAAAATAAGTTCTATTTCTGTAATTTCAAAAGAGAAAACACTAATAAGCTGCAAGAAATTCTTTAAATAATCCCAATTACAAGTTATCAGAATAGATCTTCTACGCATCTACAAGTTATACACAATAGAGCGTTTAACAATGAGAGCAAATTACAAAATGATTAACTCTTAAAGTGCCGCTGACACATTATTTGCTCCAAAAATAGTACCCTTTTAATCAGTGCTATAACAATATACTAATTCACTTTCACATTACACCTTTACATAGAAGAGAAGCAGGCTTCACCATATCACTCATAACACTAATAGGCTTTCATTAAATATTTTCCAAATTTGAAATTATTCTGTGAAATGGGAAAACGTGTACATTTTCTATACATTTATGGTAATCAAAATGAATAACATTACAAAATTTATTTAAAAACTTCAAAATAGTTACATAACAATCAAAATTAAATGCTTAGATAGGATAGATATTTATCTACAACTTCGGTACACAATTTCTTCCATTGTGAATGTGGAAACAAGTTTTAGCTGTTTTGAATTGGTAAAAGTTGCTCAATATGACACTGACAAATATTCTCGACATGTAAAGAGTTAAATTGTACCTCTACTTTGGTGTATATATGAGTGATTTCTGAGAAAGCTAAAAGTTGTCTGATCATTGCTTAAACAATGGAAACTCGGAGTAACGTATGGATATGAAATCCATGATCATAAAAAACATGGGTCACTTTCACAATCTTCATCAAGTCTACGGTCATTGTTTAGAGATTTGAATTTATGCTCTTAGTTTAACAATTTAACTATAGTTGTGGTAGTAATAGTAGCAGTGTACTAGTAGTAGAAGTTATGATAATAATGATA
>JZLH01S0422235.1:0-10376 GCA_001188425.1 Eucidaris tribuloides
GAGAGATGTAACGCTGTCTGGCATCTCTAAAAGACTTTTTAAATTCTTATTGTTTTGGAACTTAAACCTTGGAGGAGCAGTAGTGATTCAAGTCCTATCTATTGTATTTCTGAACAGTGCGTATCCAGGGAAAGAGACCAGGGGGGCGGCCACAGGGGGCATACAGTTTCACATGCCGAGGGGGTTGTTTAGGGGTGCAAATCTATTGGTAGTTTCATCACAGTCCATATAAGGCAAATATTCATTCTTATTCCTTTAAACACAGTGTGTATATCAAGGGAAGGGGGGGATCAAACAATACAAATAAAAAAAATTTATAGCAAAACAAAAATACAAAAGCCAACAAAAATGAAATGAACAACAAAGAACTAAGGTACAGTACACATTCCCCAACACAACTTTTCAAGTAGAGCTACAAAGAAACTTACTTAGCTTGGTATTTTTTGGACGAGTGCTTTTGCACAATTACAAATTACATTCCTGCATGTATGTCATTCCTAATAATAGTTAGGCCTCACATTGCCAGAGTAAGCTCGTTTAAACTTCCGCACTAAAAATATTACAAATTGTTTAACAATGACCTGATAAAAAGCCAGCTACAGAAGAAATCACAGCATTTGACATGTTAAAGGAGCGGAGAAAGTAGCATAATCGCATATTGTGATGTTTTCTAGGCTGGCCCCGGCTCAGGTTAGTTATTCGGGAATGGCTCGTAACTTTCAGAAAACGAGCACGCACGAAATTGTCGTACATTTCCCTATGCAGTAGCAGTACGCATTCAATACCGAAGAAAGGCGAACTGCACATGGCCCGCTTCCTTCAAGCATTCTGTTCGAGGCTCACGATTGTTGTTACGGCGCGGCCATTGCTAATAGGGGCAGGCCATGGTATTGAACGTACAGTCAAACCTGTCTTAGCGCCACCTCTCTATACCAAGCCAACCTGTCTATAGTGGCCACTGATATGATTCCCTAGAGACAAATCATGTGTTAAATGAATTTGTCTATAGCAGCCACACTGTCTATAAAGGCCACCCCATTTTTGTTTCCTTGGGTGGCCACTCATAGACGGTTACTGTACATGGATAACGAGCAGCGCATCGCCTTTAATAACACTGGCAGAGCTAGTTACTCCAAGAATATTATTTAATGTAAGTCATTACATTCTAGATATAATGAACTGAATTTAATTAACACTCTTTAACATGCCAGAGATTTAATCCTCTATGGACTTTTATGTGTATTATTCAAGTGCAGTCTGCAACTGGGGCACGTTAAGAGTTCAGATACATTGTGGGCCACATGTGTACACATACTGTAAGAGTATTATTTAGCCCATATTGGGAGGGGGGGGGTAAATGGGGGGGGGGGGTTGCAGTGCACATCCTCGGTGTTTTCAGCAAAATAGGATAGCTCATAACTCAGTCATTTGCCAGGAGAGAAGTCATTTGTCCAAGAGAGTTGCGTCGGATTGACACTGGGCTTGGAACGCTTGGCAGTCTTCTGTGCCAGTAGGAGGGCTCCGTTTTTATTGTTTTTTTTTTGATTTTTTTTTTTTTTTTTTTTTGGGTTTTTTTTTTTTATTTTTTTTTTTTTTTTTTTTTTTTTTTTTGTTGTGTATGTACCATTCGGCCTCCTAATGACATTGATTAAGACGTGTTTAGCGTGGCCTTCGCTGTGTTGGCGAAGCCATCAAACCCCCCACCAGGTCATGTGACGCCAGCCACAAATAACAACTTGACTTTTCTCAGCCGGCAAAAAAAAGATATGGAAATTCTTGCGCATGTGGCTCTTCCTGTTGTTCACTTGTCTTGTTCAATAACCACACTTTGATGTCAAACTGGTGCATTTCAAAAACAATGCTAACCTTTACCAAGTCACTTGTTGGAAGGTAATATCTGCAGTAAATGCAATGTCAACTCTGGGTTCATACTCATGTGTGATAACTATAGCCAGGCTCGACACTAGCACTTGCCCAGGCAAGTGAATTTGGCTTCTGGGAAGGTGAAACTTTATGGAAATCAATTCTGCTAGCTCAATGGACAAGTAACAAAAAAACAAACTCTCAAAACAAGAGAGTATTAATTAAGAATTGTGTTTTTCAATTCAGAGCGCTCCATTTTTGGTGAAGATTCAAATCTGTAAAAACACTTTCAACAAGGTAGCTGTTTTCTAAAAGTACAACGCTATTACAGCATTTTCTTTCTCGTGGGCAACTAAAACTTTCGTTCGGGCAACTAAATGAATGGAAACAAAAATTTGCTTTGCCAAGTCGAGCAACCAGCAAAACATTAGTGTGGACTCTGCAATACCACACAACATATAGACTGATTCATCGTCCCGCAATTTACTGGAGTGGAACTAGTTTAGACATGATCATTAGTGTTGCAGCGACTTCAGCATTTTAGAGAGTCGACTTATCGCCGCACCAATAGTCGCGACTCGCCGACTATTAGTCCGACTATTCGTATTCAACGTCATTCGTTGTCAAGATTGGTGTGTGGGGTGGCATGGGTGTCGGGGGCAGTCGGAGTCGCACGTAATACGCAAACATATAGCATTGCACGAAGTTATAGGCACACTGATCCAATACATTTTGGGCAGTTCTGTTGAGTTTGGCCGATCGAAGAGAGATAGGGGATTCATTTCTGTCAAAAATGGGGATAAATGATTGATAGTTCTTGTTTCAATTTTTACGTCTTTTGACTGAGTTTTTAATACAAATAACATGGGTGATAAAAAGTCGACTATTGCGTTCCGATAGTCGAGTCAGCTGACTCAGTGTGAAGGCGTCGCGACTACGATTTTCGCGACTTAGTCCGTGCAACACTAATGATCATACAATTAACTCTACATAATTGGAATTGCATACATGTAAATAAATAATTGCTTAAGTTGTAAGCCTTACGTATCCTGGATTCTAGTCTTTGCTGTTGTTGTTGTTGTTGTTTGTTGTTTTGACCTCTAATAAATGTCAAATTACCCATCGCCCCAGGGTGGCTACATATTTTTGGGTCCACTTGCCCGATCGGGCAAGTGAATTCAAACAGCTCGAAAATGCTTGCCCGAATGAAATTTTGCTTGGCCCGGAAAAAATAACAGAAAATTATTGATTTGTGTGATTAATATGTATAAGATATAATAAAAGTATACATACATGTATAACCATTCACAAATTTTCAACATCATGATTTTTGTTCATATTATGAAAATCATGATCAATTTTAATTGTGTTCATTCATCATATATTACAGATATGAAGATGTGTTCAGCCAAGCGGTAGTGGCAATTTGATGTTTGTGGGATTGGGGGGGGGGGGGAGACAGGCACAGCATTAATAACACATTTTTGTGAACATCTAGTGATTTACGCGGTAGTGGTCATAAAAAAAAGTTTTGTTGATGCAGATTGTGATTTTCAACACGTACATGTAAACTAAAACGTGGTTATGATTTCATATTAAATTTTTTAACGTGTTAATAGAAATGAAGTGTTCTAGAAATACCACCGAACTCACAAACTTTTGGTATCATATACTTGTAGATAAACATAATTTCAGCTATATATGTTTACGCAGAATAAAATGTTCAAGTGGTTTATACAGAAAAGTGTTTCAGTATATTTAGTGTCTATTTAAATTTATCAAAATGCCAACAAATTTTGGAAAAAATTAAGGGCCTTTAAAACAGGTGGGATAACGCCCCTCCCTTGAAGGTGGGTCATGTACCCCACACCGAGATCACCGGTATACAACCAAGAGTTAATTTGTGGACATAAAACTTCATGGTAGTCTTAAATATATTATCCTCTAGGTAATGGCATAATTGATTCCCAACCCTACTAAAAAAAAATGTTGAAAATGTAGATCAAGTGTAAACTAAAGTTTTAGTGTCTATTCTCAGCATTTCCGCTTTCACCCAAAACTGTGCTTAGCAATATACACTTATCTTGATTGCAAGAATCCTTTGAAATGATTAGCCTAATCAGAATTTAATTAGATAGAGTACACTACTTGGGAAATATTTTAGTAACAAAAGTTCTTCATAAAAAACGCACTACCCAGCCAGGGAAGCTGGACACCACGCCTGCCATCTTCCAACCAGAGTTCAGGGGATGATTCTGTGACTGAATGGGTCACGTAGGATTATGTTCCAGCTGCTAATTTGCCACTTTTTGACCAAGTATCCCCTTAAATCCACTTATAATATCACAAAGTATTATTTATGAATCTCCTATGACACTCTCATGGTCAGATTTATCATGTTTCAAGTGCAGAAAATTACCGCCAATATCGCAAGTTAGACTTGAAAATGACAAACCATAACACCATTTAACCACATGTGGACTGGGCAATCTGCTAGTGGTAACTGCCGAGTTTTGGAGGTGGCTGTGATCTATTCTGGTGATTTGAAAGCAGTTTTTGGGTTACCTTTGCTGCTACTCTCAGTCATTTTTCAACTGAACAACATTCTGTAATTTCTTCAATCCTTGCCACAATTTTCCGCGATGTTTATTTTTTTTCTTGGACAATCAGGGCCAGGCAGATGTTCTGATCTTGGCACTGGGCTTAAGTTATGCCGACTTCCTGGGCTGCGCCCCGTTTCATTTTGCGCGATTTGCGTCTTTTGGCAGATACGCATTTTGAGGCAAATAATTGCCAGATTTTTGGCCGCGTTTCCCGTAAAAACAGCTATTATTTGCATTTTTGTTTCAAATACCGTTTTGGTATTTACTTAGGTTTGCTTTTGTGCAAATTATAACTTGCCCGATTCGGGTCAAGCATTTTAGTTGCACTCCAAAATGCTTGCCCGACTGGTGATGTTACTTGCCCCGGGCCATCGGGCCAAGCGGTTATGTCGCACCCTGCCATCCCGTAATATCGTGGGAATCAAATATGTTACCCACGTAAAACTGTGTCATCGTGGAGTAATGTAGGGTGAAATTTCGGGCAAGCATTTATTTCTATTAAAATTTCTTTACCACATTAGAATTACTTACC
This sequence comes from Eucidaris tribuloides, assembly GCA_001188425.1. Classification (NCBI taxonomy): domain Eukaryota; kingdom Metazoa; phylum Echinodermata; class Echinoidea; order Cidaroida; family Cidaridae; genus Eucidaris; species Eucidaris tribuloides. The sequence continues at coordinate 4,999 of JZLH01S0422235.1, forward strand.
TGTTTTTCCCTTGTTTTATGTAGACAATTTCTTTGCTCTTCTTTTTTCGGCGTAATCATTGTCGCGTCCTTTCTTCCCCAGTACCATTACACGATCGCGTTCAGTCAAAACAACCTGCAGACAAGTAGTCTTTTACCCAGGTAGTAACTATCCATGTAGACAACTACAGCCTCTTAATGCAATGGGGAAATAGTGAAACACTTACAACCCGAGAACTTCTTTGAGTCTGACACAAAGACTATACGATTTGATACCAGATTCAAGTAACATTTTATATTTAATTATATTTTTGTTACTAAAAGACTAAGCGTAAATTGGTTGTTGTTAAAATTAATATTTTTACTCCAATTATGTTTACAAATGATTTTTATATAAAAAATTAGATTTCAAAAGAAATAGTAGTCAGAGGATTGGAAAAGGCTGATGGCGTTTCATTTCAGCTCGACACCCAGTCAAATATTGTGCTACCGCGGCGTATGGTACAATGAACATCAGATGATGGGTGCAGCATCGAGGTAAAAATTTCAACACTTCAGCAAGACAACGAGGGACGCCGTGGAAAAAACCCGCGAAAATTCGGGGTTTGGAAGATAGGGTAAGTAATTCCTCCTTTCATATTTTATGTTCTTACTATAGCCTAGATGATTTTAGTTAAGTTTTTATTCCAAAATCAGGGGCAAATGTTAGGAGAAAATAAGGGGCTCATTTTTTCGTGCATTGGCGTGGATGAGTGTCTGCCTTGCGTGAAATTACCCAAGCGCCTTAATGCCTAAGTCAGAGCTATTTCTTCGGTCCAGTTTTTGCACATTTTACAATACTGATCCTCAGAATTCACAGACATGTCCTACATCAATAGCCTAACCTTGGACATGAGTGATGAAAGAGGGACTCTTGATTTTCTGTCTCTATTTTATGTGAACCAAATGAATTTGGAAGATGCAGGAACAGCAATGGTGGAAACGTAACGGTAACTTTACAAAAATAACATCAACAACAGAAACTGATTGTAAATACAAGAAGATGAAGAATATAATGATAACAGTAATTACAATAACAATAACAATATTAATCAGCTGAGAAAATCAATTAATAAATAATGACCATGATGACCACCATCATCACTGATCATTATCAGAAAATGATCTCATCAATGATGATGCCGATGGTGATATGATGATGATGATGATGATGATGATGATGATGATGATGATGATGATGATGATGATGATGATGATAGTGAAAGTGATGTTGATGTTGTTGATGATTTTGTGATAATGATAATGATCAAATGACAATAAAACATAGTACTGGCTCCTTTGAAATGTGAACAATCAAAACCATGGCTATCACTGTGCTGCCATGTGTAATTCATGGTGGTGCATTTGTTTACATGCTGGAATGTGTCCAGCGATAACTGTAATTAGTAAATATTGTCATATTAAAACAACAACCATATTTTGACTTGTACTTGTATATGGCAAAAAGTGAAAATAAAAATGAAAGTTGGAACCAAAAACCAAACAAAAAACAATTAAATTAAGAATGAACAAAGGAACGGCAATAATTTAATCAGAAAATGCCTTTGGCTTTCAGAAGTCAGATCAAACATTTTACTCACTTACAATTACATAACTTGTGCAGTCTATGTCCACAGTCACAAATGGTCCTATACACAAATGGTATCACTATCAGCTAATTATTATACAAAGAAAAGTAACGTTAGCATTGTTACTCATCACTCAGAACTGACAACAAAATAAAGAAAAACAAACTGAAGCCCCCAGATATTACTAGATCTATTTTAGTAACAGACTGGACTACAGTCTACACCTAAAAATGTAGACAACTCAACAAAATATGTCACTCATAGCCGAATTTGGTAGGCGGTCACTGTCTCAGCAGAGTACGGGGGGCGATCCGCTGAATGTAACGCCACACGGCCGTATACCAGACACTCGTAAGCCGACTCTGTCTGCATGCACAAGCACAGCTGCAGCAGTAGCGCGCGTACATTGGCAGTGCATGCTGCCAATACACGATCGGGCTTAGGGCCCGTGTCGTATGCATTCATAAACACACAAACATACACAATGTCATATGGTCGGAGTGCGTAAACTTTATCAGACGCCTTACCTTCGTTCTGGTCGGCACGTGTGTCGCTAACTTGACCACAGCAAAATTTCCCTTTCCTATAGCCTTTTCGATTTCGTATTGTCCAACTCTTATCTGTCCTCTGGGCCGAGAAATGTTAGATATTCCGTGGCCACCACCGCTTGCCGGTGGCCGAACCGTCGCCATTTTATCCCAGTTCTGCCGATATGTTGAACGATCGGTGTATGTTGCTATCGATTGTGCGCAAGCTCTTACAGGAGGCTACAAAATCAACTACACACAAAAAAGGTCTGCGCACCATTTGAGAATTACCCGAAGTTGCTTGTTGAATCATAACTTGTCATATCATGAGAAAAAAAAAATCATGTTTGCAAAAAAAGCGGAGAGCGAAAAATATGTTATCATTTTTCTGTCCTGTTGTTTACGATACCGGACTCAATCTACGCGGATTGTTACGCAATTACAACGGCTTCAAGTGTGGGTTTTAATCGAAAAAAAACGTCAGAGCATGAGATAAAAATACAACTATATCCACAAATTATACACACGAGAAATGATATTCGATTTTAAATGGTCCAATCAGTTAAATGGCCCTATCTACGAAAATGATCTCAACTCCAAGCTCCGCATGTTATATATCAGTTTGTGTAGTGATATAATACCATCATGATCACGGTTACAAAACACCAGGCACACGTTTTACTCTCAGACTAATTAGGCCTAACTCAAATAAAATTTCGGAGGATATTATGTAGGCCTACAGGCCTAAAGAGGATGAGGTCGACAAAACAAAAACATCATGTAGAAAATCACGAGCTTATGTGCAGAATGCCTTGAAAGTATAAGACAGATTGAAACAATAGTTAGGATGCGTGCACGATTAATCACCTTCGGAACATGTTTGGGCGTTCATCGATAAACCAAAAAACCGGGCCAAAAACCCGAACAATATCGAATTTCTCACGAAGAATATGACACTTTTAAATCGGAGGTATATGAAGCCATACAAAACTTAATCGTGATTAAATAGCCATCGTTCTTTGTACCAGTGGGCGTCTGACGTTTGTTATTTTCGATCTGGCCTTGCCATAAAACCCCCACAATTGAAACAACAACAAAAAGCCATACAGATTGATATAATTAGGCATTATGATAGGCCTACTGATATTTCAATCAATTCTTCTTCTTAATCTTCTTCTTCTTCTTCTTCTTCTTCTTCTTCTTCTTCTTCTTCTTCTTCTTCTTCTTCTTCTTCTTCTTCTTCTTCTTCTTTCTCTCTTCTTCTTCTTCTTCTATCTTCTTCTTCTTCTTCTTCTTCTTCTTCTTCTTCTTGTTCTTCTTCTTCTTCTTCCTCTTCTTCGATTATTGATTGATTATTTATTATTATTTATTATTATTATTATGTTATTATTTTATTTATATTCATTTTTTTTTTACGCAATATCATTATTTTATTATTATTATTATTATATTATTATCGTTATTCATTCATTTCGTATATTTTTATTTATTTAATTGATTATATCTATCTATTTCTATTTTATCCATTTATTATTTATGTATTGTATGTTACATGTATTTATTTAATTTGATTTATTATTAATTTATTCTATTTATTTAGTTTATTATGGCTATTGATCAATATTTACTATTTATTTATCTATTTGATTTATTTATTTATTGTAATTGATATTTATTTATTCTATTTTAATTTATTGTAATTTATGGTGAGTTTATGTCATTTTTTATTCATTCGATTCATGGTTATTTATGCAAGTCTGCTTCATTAGCTTTCTCATGGTCCACTGGACTAAACTAAAGTGGCAACTAGAACGCCTCTGCACAGTCATTATTAATCCCTATATATATTATGAAATATTTAACCGTATAACATTCTTTCATTAGCATCTGTACATACAAGTGAACTCAGGAATGGAACCATTACCAGTATAAAGTATAGAAACACTCGATTCTTACGAAAGGTTGGTATATCTCTGCTATAAGTCGGACATGGACATTCAATTATACATATTGTTTGCTGTAAATTTTGCGCGATACATGTCAGATTGTCACGAGGCTACATCACGCGTACCCGCACGCGGGTTGTAATTGGGTGTTCAAACACCCCCCTCTTTGGCCGAAGGGGGTGTTAAACAACCCCCCAAACACCCCCCTTTTCACCGCGTACTCACCCCTCTTTTTCACATTCATTCATCCCCCCTGTTCGTCAAAGGGGTGTGAAAAATTTGAGAATAATTGATTTTTTAGGGGTTTTTGGAACAATATTTTTCATAACACCCCCCCCCCTCCCTCCCCCGTCCCCCTCCCCCCCCGCTGATTGCGAGTTTCGGTGTTGGCGTGATTGGATTGCGAAACTAACAATATCGCTCGACTACCCCCCCCCCCCCTACCTCGCCCCTCCCCCCCCCCCCCCCCCCCCCCCCGCCCCTCCTCTCTCCCCCCGCTGAGCGAGTTTTCGGAGGTTGGTTGTGCGGCGGACAAATTTTGGACCTGTGATTTGCGAAGGAACAAACAAAATTCAGTCAACACCCCCCCACCCCGCGAGGTAAAAAATCACCCGCTCCCTTGGTTAAAAATTTCCTGCTGTTACGCTATGTGAATAGAGGTATTAGTGGCCTATCTCTGTATAAATGCATTCGTTGTAAAGTCGCTGTAAGTTGTCCAGATAACATCGATTTTTCATCTAAATGGTGACGCGTTTATGATTTTCAGATAAAATTAATGTGCTTATAAAGTCTTACAGAAAAGTGTTTATAAATGTGTTTAGTATTTTACAGTGTAACTCCACATTCTAAATTACACGTCTTCTGTTGACTTTCGCATTTGTTATTATTGTTTGATATATAAAGCGACTGCATTCAATAATTTCATTTCAATTAAAAAAAACAACTATTCTCTTGCTATTTTTGCATAATTTTTGCTGTACGCTCTGTTTATCATTTTAACACCCTCGACCACAGATAAGATCAAATGTTTACCCTGCATTCTTAAATAGCTCTGAAAAAGAATGACCCAACTGGAATTGTACACGGATGCAGGTAACCTATCCGTTTTTCGGGCAAAGGCACCATCACCAACTAAACACTATATTTAACAAGGTGGTTCGCGATCGCCTGAATTGAATTCGCGATCAATAAAACATGCAATATGACCTTTTGACCCCTAGATGATATTTGATGTAGCCTTTGTAGGTATGTGACAATACCCATTGATCATTTGTTTCAAGTTTGAACAAAATTGATGCA
>JZLH01S0422295.1:2440-27465 GCA_001188425.1 Eucidaris tribuloides
AACAGCTGATTTCACTTTTTTAGAAACTTAACCAATCTTCCATTTCAGCACCAAAGCTGAGTTTACTGAACTGTGCACGGAAAGAAAACAATTTTCAGGCCCCTCCCCCTCTTCAAGAATAATGAAGCAAGATGGAAAAGAATATGTGCTTATACAACCTAGATAAGAAAATTTGCTTGTAAAATAAAGACTCCAATATACAGAGTGCAGCCCAGACAAACAACACAAATAGCTGTTGAATCAAACAATCAAACCTCGGTCTAACAACTTTCCGTACCAAAGAATTTTGTCTTATAAAACTGCGATGAAAGCAAGGTTCGCAGTTCCATTGTTTCCTGGGATACTCTGTATATCCTTTGCAAATTGCTCCACAAGAAGATGTGTTTTATCTTTTTAGTTTATACTGATATATTCATTTGCATAAATTTACATAAAAACAAACATATCCCATTACCCCCTACTTCACCAGATTCCCATAGGTTTAACCAAGGAGGTATGAGAGACTGGAGTCTAAACTTGCAATAATGAATTCAAACAGCTGTTGGATTTCTAAGAATGTACAAAAGAATTCTTCAGGTGCTTTGGTTTCTTTGATGTTGGATGTTCCAAGCTGCCAACTTCATAGAAAGAGCTAAAAATGAGTTTGGACATTTGAAAACATTTTGCAAAAATTTCGCTTGTTTCCCGGTTACATAGTGGGATTTTTTGCCCTATAAGTAAACATAACTATTGAAAACAAATGGCATGAGAAATTTTGTTTCCTACCTTCAATCAAAGTCGGATTTTGTGAAAAATGTTGGAAATCATACCCTCCTTTTATCCCAATTTTGACACTTTTCCCATCAACTCCCACAAATAGACTTCAGATATTTATTAAGTCCAAATGTAGTTCTCCTTGATAAAACTATGTCAAATAGTGACCAGGCATGCCCAGTTGAGTAATTTTCATTTATATTTCATGATTTTTGCCTATTTTCTATTTGCATGTCTCTCTAGCCTGAAGATTGTGTGTTCACTCATTCTTTTTACAATTGGGTACAGCAAAAAGTAATAATCATTATAAAAACATTTCTTCCTTTGAAAGTGATTAGTAATTATACAGTCAATCAGAATGCTATTGTCGAACCACCTGCAAGGCAGATCGAGTTAAGCGCAAACTGGACATATTTTCAAGTGGCAGCTTCTAACATCTAGTAAAGGCTCTGTGAAACTTGTGACTCCAGTCTCTCATACCTCCTTGGTTTAACACAGCAGTTACCTGGATCGTGCGAAGCAGCAAATTGTTTTAGTGAAGTTCTGTATGTTAAACTTTAATAAACTACTGTACATCCAAGAATACCTCAACCATATTAGTATTTACAGTTTATAAACTCATGATTTTTGTGGTTCCGAAATTCTCTTGGGACAGCCAGCTGCAGATTTCAAAATGCCAGATTACAAACCTGGCACAAAAGTCCAAGACTGGGTTACTTTTAACACACACATTAGCGTGCTCATAAGCACACATATACACACACTCGCAAACATACATACACACACACACACACACACACACACACACATATTTGTAAAGACTGACAAATGTGGACATGTGTCATGATCAAATTATTAAATGCATACCGAGGACATACACACCAGAATATTATATGGAAACCGTGGACAAAATGTGCATGTGTGTGATTTACTATAACCTAAGCATGGACATACCCTTACCCCTATACACATTCTCAAAACTACATCCCCTGTACATTCTCTTTTACATGATTTCCAGTAGATTACAAGTGGTAGGGAACTGTGGACTGTCCACGGTTGATAAAAGTCCACTGCTGCATGCAAAAATCCTGATTAATGTCCACGATTGACAGCATTTACAAATGCACACACACCCACACACACACACACACACACACACACACACACACACACACACACACACATTTTCTCGCATCAAATTTCAGCAGAGATGTTCTAATGAAAGTCTCATAGATCAGTTGTACGGGTCACTGCTCTGATATCCTCTGCCATAAGACGATTTAGAATTGGTTTGTAGATGTCCTTTTGCAGCGGTAGAACGACTCCCTTCTGCTGAATTTCACCTACAAATGGGAACCAAGAAAAAAGATAAGGTCACATTTATTTGAATTACTACATATTTCTGGAATACAAAACTTTAGACAGCTACACTGTCACTAGCAACATATGTACAAATACGTATAGGCACATGAACTTATGTCCTGTGGACAAAAATCGGATAACACAGCAATTTGGAACTCATGAACATTAATGGTTTCTCATGTTTTCCTCTTTTTAAAAGCTTTCAATGATCATTTTAAAACTGCAGTATTTTTTTTTTAAGGTATCCTGTTTAAACCTTATCAGAAACACTAATAGCATAAAGGATTATGTAGCTCAGATTTTATAAACTGAAAACATGGTTAAACAATGCGTTTAAGCCCTGATATAACCATATTTCAATATAACAAAATAAATTTCCTAGTAAGTAAGTGTACTGGACTACCTGTCTAAAAAAAATAGGTTACTCAAGACGTACCTTCCAGGATCATTTTTGAGACGATAGCTGCTGGATAGCCGACAGTCTTGGCCATGGCTGACAGGCCGTAGGGTTCCCCATAGACAGTCAGACCAATCTCCTCTTGGGTCTGGCGACCGTCCGGCCAGTCCACTCCAACCACGTTACGCATGATGACTAGATCACGCTCCCCCTCAGCTGGGGAGGAGAGAGAGGAGAAAGAAAAAAAATGTATATAGACATGCAGAATTAAATATTAATAATATTCAATCCTTAGAGATGCATAATACCATAAAAATAGTGAGAATTTGAAATTAATTAGAAATAATGAAAAAAGTTTGGTCTTTAGCAAAGATTTGAATTTATCACAGTCTGTGATGGATCTAAAGCTTTGGGGGAGGTTTAACTGGATGAGTTGGCTCAGTGGTAGAGCGTCCGCTTCTGGTCTGGGAGGTCGCGGGTTCGAGCCCCGACTGGGTCAAACCAAAGACTTTTTAAAAATGGTACCTTCTGCTTTCTAGCCAGGCGCTCAGCCTTATAGAACAGAGAAGGGCAATAATAATATTTATGTTATGCAGGGCCCGCTGGTAGAGCAGTCTTTGTGACTGATGTGGCTACCCTGGGTAAATAAGACGTGATTATTATTATATTATTATATTATTATATTCCATAAATTTGGTGCCATATTTCAAACGCTCTATCACCAAATGTCTTGGATTCACACATATTTCAGAGAGGAGATTTTTGGAATGTAAACGAAGATTGCAACTAGGCTGGTAATGCTTGATAAGTTTGGTAAGGCAGGCAGGGGCATTTCCATAGAGACATAAACACAAGAGTGAGAACTTTTAACTGTTTACAAGCTCTTCTTGGCAACCAGAGAAGACTCCAGATCATCAGAGTTATGTGTTCAAATTTCCTATTGCTTGACACAAGCCTAGCCTTATCGCTGAAGTTTGCACACGTTGGACTCGAGTTAGGTGAGCCTCGGAGATTCCCAGAAGCAAACCATTAAAGGTAAGTGGTATGATTGGAGGCACTTCTCAAATATAGGTAAAACTATTCTAGAATTAATCTACTATTCTAGAATCAATCAATCTACTGTGAAAATTTTGTAGTCAAAAGTTAAACTGTTCTAAAATAACTTCTATATGCCTTGTGTATGCCTTGTGTCAGACAAATCTGTTGTGTACGTTTCCATAGGATTAATATCTCTTGAGGCACAAGAAAAATGAAGTGCTGGTATGTTCATGCTTCATTCTCCTTAAAGACACTATATAACACTGTGGAAGACCCGTTTAAAAAATTGTCGAACTTTGCTATCTGACATATCTGACAGTGTTTGAATGGACAAATAAACACCCTAGAACACAAAAGTTTGGACAGTTATGCTGTCACTAGTACAATATGTGCAGATACAAATTGGCACATTAATATCGGGCGATAGGAAATTCCGAAACACAGCAGTCTATGGAGAAAAGCTGGAATGGTCTCTCAATGATTTACACTTTTTTAAAGCACTTTGTTTTACACTGCAATTTTTTCAGGGCTTCATTTTTAGACTGTATCAAAGACACTACTAGCATGGGGAATCATGTAGCTCAGATTTTTTAAACTGGAAACATTGTTATATAGTGCCTTTAAGTAAGCAAATTCAAGACAAACTATTCCAGCCAGAAGATACACTCCAGATAGTGTACAGACTGATATATCTTTCAACCAGTTCGGTTCAAGAGGCATTTTTTTCTCCCAATCATGTCACTGCCCATTAACAGTCACATTATCATCACCAAACACATTAGTGTAATGTGCATCCTGCAAGTTTTGCAAGATACATGATCACCTCTGTGTTGAGACTGACAATCCAGTATGAACAATGCCCTACAAATACTCAAACAAAGACCAGATTAACTGTGCCCTTCTTCTGAGCATGCCAAAATGACGTCATTTCCATGTTCAGCTTTCATACTTGTACTGGAAAAGCTTGAAAGCTGAGCATGCACATACAATCTAGATAACAAATTAATGCCCATTCATTGACAACTGCGTACAAAGGTGACATCCCACATTCAGGTGTATGCTGTTGCTCAATATTATACGTTTCATTGTGCATTGCACATTCAAGCAAGAAGCTGCTATCGATCACTGCTGAAAATTTTTGCCCAGACTTGTGAACTCACGTGGCTTTGCCTTGTTGATTATTGCAAGAATTGTGTGAGGCGACCAGGTGACTTTAAGATGTACACATGATGTTAGAATCAGTAAAATGACTCTATCACAACTGATAAAATATTTGTTTGTTTTTCTTTTCCGCATTCTTATTTCATTTAAAACATTATCAGCTATATATTGTTGGCAGGTTAGCATGGAAGAGATAAATAGCAGACAAGGTCTGCCGAGAAACACCATGTAAAATTTCTTTGAGATATGGTTGCTCTTAAAAGATCCTACTCGACGTTTTCGACCTGTACATTGTTCTGGTCGTCATCAGGAGTGATAGCTAGAGTAAGAACTGCAGCTTGTGAAATTACAGAGATGGATCCAGATTCTGGTGGATGAGATTCTGGGAAGCTGATTGGACGAATAACAAGAGTTCTTGGAAGCTGACAGGATGATCAACTTGGGACTGGATTGGTTGTGGTGGAACAAAGGGAGGGTTACGGAGGATTAGCGGAGTTAATTTCAAGAAATTTTATTCTCCGCAAACCTTGTCCATTATCAGCGATGACAACACATTGACTGACAGAAGCCCAGAATTCTCAATGAATACAGTGAAATTTTGTTGTTGTTGATTTTTGCTATGCTGTCAATGAAAGCAATTGACCAATTCTTTGTGATTACCTACCATAAGACAGTCTCTGTGCCAAATGATGAGACAGGGTCAGCAGAGGCGAACCACACTTTTCCACCACTTGATCTGACATGAGTCCAAGGCTGGAAGACAAAGAGGGATGGAGGCACATTAGTTATGGAACAAAAAAGGGGGTGTGGGGGAATCTAACAGTAAGCAAATAATTACCGTTGGTGAAGGTGATGGGACGATCTATCACTTCCGAGACGATCTGGATATAGCTATCTTTCCGAAGCAAAGCTGAGGAAAGATAGCATATACATTCAGATCACCAAGGAAGTGATAGATCGTTTCGTCGCCTGAAACCAAAAGGTGATTATTTGCTTTATATTCCACATCACAAACTATTAAACTAAAGAAACAACAAAGATGAATATTTCTCTGAAAAAAGACTATCATTTTGGGCCCGAATATGGAATACGCGCCTGACCAACTCCTGGGTGCGCACTGCCAGGGACGTTCGATGCGCGCACATGCGCGTAGGCGTAAGTGGATGCGCTCACGAAATACGCGCCGACGCGATGGTGTTAGTAATTTTGTGTTTCGCTGATCTCTTCAGTAAACACAGTCCTAATGGGTCAATTTTCAGTATTTTGAGTACGTGCGAAATAAAAATGTGTTACACTCGGACTATCAATTTACTATCTACAGAGTGTAACAACTTTTCTTCTCGAGTGATCTAATGGGGAAAACTACACTTTATCACGTGATCAACTCTTGGCCAATCCTATAGCAAGATTCTTAGTATGTGGAATATAAATGAATATTGTGAACACATCACGGGAGTTGAGCTAAGTTGATATGATTTTCGCATTTCTCAAACAATCATTACAAAATTTACAGAAGAAAATACAAGTCAAAAGGTTTATCATAAATACAAACATGATAGAAAAAAAACTTCAGTAAAACATAACATATCGTCAATTATACACATAAATATAAAGAAATGCAGAGACCACTACTATAAGCTTGAAGCTTGATAATAATGGAGGCTTTGAGAACAAACATGTACACACACACCTATCTGGAGCTTGACACTATCATTTGTCCGCTTACACAAGGCAGGTTATATTTCATGATGGGCAAACAAAAAATCAATAATTTAAAGACTTTTCCAAAAGGGCAGGTAAAAATTTGATTGTTTATGATGAAAACATGGCAGGTTTCATGTTGGGCAAACAAAAAATCAATAATTTAAAGACTTTCCCAAAAGGGCAGGTAAAAATTTGATTGTTTATGATGAAAACATGTTCAAAAATATTACCAAAACCAAAAGTGAACAAATGCAATACTGTAAATTAGTCTTCCATTAACTTAATTACTAAATTTCATTGTTATTTTGTTCATTGTACTTCATTTACTGTGTCTGGTTTTAAAACATCAACTCTGTGTTGTCTATGTACTTGTCCCATTTCATGTTCACTGATGATGGCTTGGCTTGACAAGCAAGCTTCTGCAGAATCGTGGTAAAACTTTATGAAGTCCTCTTTAAATTGATAAATCACACCTTTCGCAACCCGCAGTATAAAATAAACTTCCAATGTCATTTAAGTAGCCTTAGTGTTTAAACTTTAAGAGAAATAATATCTTTTTATTATTTGTTATTTTGCGGAAAGCACATTTTGGGCAAGTGAAAATCTGAAAGTGATAATTCAACAGTTAATGTGAAGCCCTGCCCATCCCAATACAAACTTACTCTTTGATTGCTGACAGTCGCTGCATATCTCGACCTACTCTCTCGTACACCATATCGTACACCTCCTCTGATGTATACTCCTTGCCAACGCTATTACCCATCGTCAAGCATAGAAGCTCTCTCTGCAGTGATAGAATGAATGAACTTCTAGATTAGACCTTATCAAACATGAAATCACAGCCAACAGTTACCCTACACTGTAGTAACCTTCCAAGCAACAAAATTGATACTTTTGTCAGGTGCATGCCAGTACCATAAAATAAATACAATAATACGGCCCACATTCGCTCAGTAGGTATTAACTAGGACTCTAAGTTTACACCAACTTTGGTAAAGCTGATCACTTAAATTACATTGAACTGGCCCACTGGACTCCCATTTATGCAGTGAAACAATGTGTGACATCTTGGATTCTCTATGGACAACTTTTGTGTTGTCATGCTAGAACTTTCATTTGTTAGTTAAACTGATGCAGATTTGAAACAAACTACCTATCACACCTAGACATTCTTAACATTATGGAGATTCAATGTTTGTTTCAAAAAGTCAATCAAACTTTGATGTCTGAGCTACACGATAATACTTGCAAGGACAAATAAACATCCTAGAATATAAATTTTGGAAAGTTGTGCTGCCACTAGAAAGAGATGTATGGAAAAGTTTCACGCAAGATTAAGGTATCGCATAGAATCTTTTATAAAAACAGTCTATGGGGAAAAATTGGTATAGGAAAACCGGGTCACTCATAGATTTTAACTTTTTCAAAAGCACTAAATGATTGTTTCCAAGAATACTTCTTTATCGGGATTCAGTGCAAGATTTTATCTGAGACAATAATAATTTTTTGTTTTAATCCAAAACATTGTTAAATGACACCTTTAACCAAATTCATATCATAAGTTTCTTGTGAGTAGCGGCTTGCATATTTCCTGGGGAAAAAATGAATTTTGTATTTGCATCCTGAGCTGTACCTCAAAGTTTTGACAAATACTTCTTGAGGGTCATCATGCTATTTGGAACAGTTCACTATTGTCTTTTTATTGGCATTATATACATGTTCCAATGCATATATAAATACATAAAATTTGTCTCGTGTTCTTGGTCATTCACGACAGTTTGATGTGAATTGGTCACAACAATTTGAAGCAGTCATTCTTATTACTTTAAAGGTAAATGACATGATTGGTAAGTAAACTATGCACGGATTCTACTGTGAAAATTTTGTAGTCAAAAGTTGACTCAGTTTAAAATAACTTCCATCAGAAGGCCTATGCCTTGTGACAGGCAAATCTACTGTGTAGCTTTTCTAGTGGATTTAATACCCTCGGACCTCAAGAAAAATGAACTGCTGGTATGTTCATACTTGATTCTCCTCACGTGAACAAACTCAAGCCAAATCCTTCCAGCCAGGAGATCCACTCTAGCTGGTGTATTTTGGTATATTTTTCAACCAGTTTGGTTCAAACGGCATATTCTATTCCTCCCATTCATGTCACTGCTCTTTCATATGCTACTTTCAAGTTGATGTGAATCGGTTAAAGATGCAGTGTGGCTCCAGTGCAGCAGTGAATTATGATTGAGTCTTGTGTGTTGATATGAATGGGTTCATAATGAACAGTGGAGCGGTATAGTAATCATGGCCGGTCTCAAGGCCAATTACTTGTGGCCTCGATCTCGGTCCGAGTCACCTGTTTGTTTGTTTATTTGTTTGTTTATTTATTTAATCACGGTTAAAAAACTTGCTATCAGCCTGGAAAGCTGTTTTTCAGCAAGTCCGTAAAATAACAAAGGACATACAACAAACACATAATTAAAACGAAACAAAAAATATATTTACAATATACACATTAATTGGAAACATATATACATATATACAAAAACAAAAGGAAAAAAGAAGAAGAAAAAACACAAAACCTATTTACGGAAAATACGAACCCCCCACCCCCCCCCTAAAAATGTATTAGGCAGAAAATTAACATCAAAAGCAAAGTAAATGCAAAAGGTGTTCATTCAATAGCATAATGGTTAAAAGTGTATCACACTAAAATGGTAAAGAATACAGACCAGAGAGTTCTTGTATAAAATATTTAAACCGTTGTGCCTTTCTTACATTTTGTGGAAGCTCATTAAATAATTTAGATCCAGTATAAAGGGTTCCACCTGTACAAGCCCTATGGAAAGGTTGTGTTTCAGGGTGGCCTCGAACTTGGAACCCGTGGTCTTGGATACAATACCTTCGTAGCCTGTGCTTACCCATGTGATTTCAGGGGCTTCTTCATGTAACATTGGATGAGAGTTTTCATCTGCCAGACCTAGCTTCCTCAATGCAGTAGCAATGTTACAGTAGCCCTGTGGAAACAAAGTATCCATGAAAAACATAAATTAACAGATCCTCAATGTCACATTGGACTGAACAATTGAGTCACTTACTCCTACTGTCACTGTATTAGGAGCTATCAACTCAGGCTATTAATAGTCATTCTTTAGGTTATGAGGATTATGAAAAGTTGAAGAACACAAAAATCATTATTAATCTATCACATGGGTTACATATGTTCTTTGCAAAACAAGTCAGGGAAAGGGGGTGAGTAATGGTACGAAATTCCACACGCAGGCTGGTATTTAAAGATTACAGGGTAAAATATGATTTGATACTGATAGCAAGCTTTCGTTCTTTTGCGCAAGGTGAGTATATATTCATGTGTTATAAGTTTGTGCACGGGGGGCGTTTACAAACCCCCCCCCCCCCACCCCACCCGAACCTGTCAGAAAGATTTGCAATTCAGATCAGGTAAAAGTAACGCAGAAGTTCATTTTATGATATGTTACTTGTTGGGTCACAAAGGATTCTGTCGGTTAAAATAATAGAGGACCAGTTTTATTGGGGGGGGGAGGAGGGGCTTGTTTACTTGTCAAATCTGAGAGGTTATGGTTAAGACCCCCCTTTTTTTTTTGACTTGCCACCTGTCAGTACACGACGGATTAGGTTGGGTAAAATAATTTGGTATACCCCCATCCCCATTGAAAAAGTTCTCGCAAAGCCCCCAATTCTCACCTTGTAGCGTATCGTTCCTCTGATGATGTTGCCGGCCGTCGGTATACCGTACAGGAAGACGTATTGCATAGCGTCCCGGTTGCAGTAGCCCTCCAGGTTGAACCCGGGCAGGAAGTTGAGGTTGGTGACGTTGGCCGATTGCATGTGCATGCCAGGGGGAAGGTAGATCTCCTGATGGTCCCTCAGGTACTTGGCATCTCGACCCAGAGATTGGAGGGCTGTGGCTGGACTCCAGCTGAGACGACAAAAGTGTAACATCAAAATCAAGGCGAAAGTCAGGTTTCTTGCCCTATTATGCTAACATTTGATCTCATTTGACCTTTGACCTACACATGTGACCTTGATCCCCAAATTTCATTCAGGTCCCTGTAAGGCATCTAATAGTTATTAAGTTACCAGCCCCAGAAGAAATTTGCCAGTAAATTTTAACATTTGACCGCATTTGACCTCTGACCTACATATATGACCTTTGACCCCAAGAACATTGAGGTCTCTGTAAGGAAGGCACCTACCATCCAAGTTTGGTTTAAAAAGAACTTATTGTTAGAAAGTTACCAACCAAAGGAGAAACTTGTGAATAGATTTCAACATCTGACCTACATATGTGACCTTTGATGCCCAACTTACATTGAGGTCCCTGTAAGGCATCTACCAGCCATCCAAGTTTGGTTACAAATGGGCTTATGGTTGGAAAGTTACTAACCCTAAGAGAAACTTGCACGTAAGTTTTAACATTTGACCTTTCACCTCAAATAACATTGAGGTCATGAAAGGCATCCACCAACCAAGTTTGGTTAAAAATGGACAAATGGTCGAAAAGTTACTCGTTCCATAAGCCTTACAGATTGACAGACCCTGCTAAGGGTTCCTTAGCGACGGAAAAGGAACTAAAAATTTATTAAATTTCTTGGATACACCTAGTTTTGAATATCAACTCATTATAAATTCTCCTCGTTTTCTAGTGTTCAGATCAAAACACAGCACGTTAGAGAACCCACGACACCAATCCGAAGGGAGAAGGGTGCAATAATAGTGCCACAGCCGACTTTTCACCAACAATCCTTGTTCACAGATAACTTTATGGCAACAGAAAAAATTTCACTGGATTCAGGAAAAACACAGAATTTCACAGAAAATGTGATTTCTTTTAGCCAGAAATAGTTATGAATATACAGCAAAAACATTGAAAACAAGTTAAAACCAAGAAACCAAAACCATGCATCAGCGGAAAATTTGGAACAAACCTGTCCTCAGTGTTTAATAGCATGTTCGTAAAACAGCTCCTAAAGTTGAAATTCAATGGGAATATTGAAGGCAAAATGAAATGGTGAGTTTTTTCCCTTGTTGTTTTCTTTTTGCAGATTTTTACTATTTACAATTGCTTTGTTATGTTTTCTGAATGTCACCAGGAACATAGAATTACAAGTTTAGAACACCGAAGAACATGGAATTTGCATTTTAGAAAAAAGAGAAGTGGGGACATAACTATAAACCCCTATTGAACTTTCTTTGCTGAAATTGGCGGGGGTGTAATAAGCCAGTATTGAGCTATCCTTGATGGTATCCACACCCAATCAATCAATCAGTCAATCAATCAATCAATCAATCCATCCATTCATTCATCAATCAATCAATCAATCAATCAATCAATCCATCAATCCATAAATCCATCAATCCATCAATCAATCCATCAATCAATCCAATCTATCAATCCATCAATCAGTCAATCAATCAATCAATCAATCCATCCATTAATCAAGCAATCAATCAATAAATCATCAATCAATCAATGTCATCTTACCTGAATTTGTACTTCAATGGATTTGCAGAAAACTCTGGTGCTGGAAGACCTCCACACCAGGATTCAAACAGAGTAACCTGATAGTAATGGAAATTATGTGATGAGCAAAGTGTATGATTTGAGAATTATGCTTCTGTCACTGGAGAAAAAAGAGCAGGTCGCAAAATTGAAGTATTTCACAAGAAGTAATTTCAAAGTATTGCCTATTATAGGCCTGCATACTTTATGCAGCATTGTCTTTTCATGGAAAGCTGATTCATATGCCTAATATAAACGAAACATGAGGAACTTTATAGCAAGTTAATATTTCTTGTACAATCTTAAAGACACTGTATAACAGTGTTTCCATTTAAAAAAAAGTGGGCTACATGATTTCCCATGCTAGTCGTGTCTTTGATCAGGTCTAAAAAATGAAGCCCTGAAAAACTTACAGTTCAAAATGATCATTAAGTGCTTTAAGAGAGTAAAAATCATTGAGAGACCACTCCATTTTTTTCCCATAGACTGCTGTGTTGTAGATTTTTCTATTGGCCGAGAATAATTCATGTGCCAATTTCCATCTGTAGATATTTTACCAGTGACAACATAACTGTCTGAAATTTTGTGTTCTAGGGTGTTTATTTGTCTATTCAAGCACTGTCAGATATGTCAGATAGCAAAGTTTGACAATTTTTTAAATGGGTCTTCCACAATGTTATATAGTGTCTTTAAGTGAACACTATATTTGCCCCCTCCTACACCTACTCTCCTTAAAGACATTTTTTTCAGAGACATTGAACTTTATTACATACTATTAAAGTTCTATCACAATGCTATCATATGGCAATTTACACACCATGTTTTTCTGTTAATGGGTTTAGTTTCTTTCCTGAGAAAGAATTGGTGCTCATATTCTTTTTGTATCAGTACCACATGCAACAGATAGATGGAATTGATTGATTGGGTTGGTTCAATGGACTGGGGGCTGGATGGGTGGTGTAAGTGTTTTCTATTTCTTTTTTTTTTAGGGGGGGGGTGATTAGGTAGGTTATGCAGGGAAGGTAGGTTCATTGGTGGGTTAGTGGGCCGAGTTAGATGGTTGGTGAGTTGGTTGGTTGGTGTGAGGGTGGTTCCATCAGACTGGTCAACTCAGGTCAGTCAATTAGTTCAGTTGATGGGTTAGTCAGTGGGTTGGTTAGTTGGTGGATGAGTGGGTTGGGTTCATTTGGGATGGACTGGTTATGGAGTTGGGGATTGGGGACTGAGGTGGGGACTGGTTGAGAATTATTTAGGTCGGTTGGTACGGGGCTGACTTGTGGAATGGACTGCTTGATACAGGATATCTGGAATCCTCAACATACTTTTTAAGAATGAAACACTCATATGACTTACCTTACCACCCTGCTGCTTGACATTCTCAAAACATTCCATGGCCAGCATGTGATCTATACCAGGGTCCAGCCCACATTCTGTCAATAGGGTGATACCTGCATCTACAGCACTAGACAAGACCAATATAAAACAGATAAGACAATTTTACTTATTTGTCAAGTTTATGGCTATTTTGTTTATATTTCCTTTCCCCGACACATAGATTTATTTTGACATTATTTGTACATTTTAGCTTACGTGAATACTGTACCCAAAGTCTGCCTTTTTGAAAAGTTCTTTATTCCAAGAAATTGAATAACTAGGTAACATACAACCCATGATACATCTTGCTTGCTTAACCCGTTGGAGACGATTTGTTTTTCCTTTAACACGTATTTCCCATAAACCTCTTGACGAGATATCTCGTCACTCGTCTTCAACGGGTTGATATTCATTTATACATTTATCTAATTTTTAATCTATTTCTTTATTTATTTACTTATGTATGTATGTATGTATGTATGTATGTATGTATGTATTTATTTATTTATTTATTTATTTATTTATATATTTATTTATTTATCTATTTATTTATCTATTTATCTATTTATCTATTTATACATTCATTTATTCATTTATTCATTTATGTATGTATGTATGTATTTATTTATTTATTTATTTATTTATTTATTTATTTATTTATTTATTTATTTATTTATTTATTTATTTATTTATTTATTTATTTATTTATTTATTTATTTATTCATTTATTCATTCATTTATTATATGGTATGGTTCATGTACCAAGTTTCATTATACTCTAGTTATACAGCATAAGATTGGTTTGTTATCTGTACTTCATTACTCTGCTACTCTATTCCCAGTCGCTGTGACCTTCTGTTTGTGCATCAGTTTGTCCGTCTGTCCACACCTACCTCTGTTGTAGTGCCCTTAGTGCAGGTGATGTGTAGCTGGTGGTGACCATGTTCTTCTTGTGTTCCACACAGAGCTGAGCAACAGGTGCATGGAGTTGAGTTGGTAAAAGACTAGAGAGCAAAACCAAACCAAACAAGTGAATCGGTCAATTATGCAATACATAATGTATGTCCCTGTCATAAGTGCATATGCATGTCTCTGGGATGGCTGTAGTTTCTGAACGGTCTAGCTAAAAACACCAGTTTCTGTTAAGTTGCGCTGAGGTGTTTATGATAAGAAATA
Organism: Eucidaris tribuloides; assembly: GCA_001188425.1. NCBI lineage: Eukaryota > Metazoa > Echinodermata > Echinoidea > Cidaroida > Cidaridae > Eucidaris > Eucidaris tribuloides. The sequence goes on from JZLH01S0422295.1 coordinate 16,942, forward strand.
CAATTTACCACGGAATTTTTGACTGGTAATCAATTACATCCAGATCCTAGTTAACAATCAACTATCATGGGATGCAATAACAGTGAGGCTACTGTTGTAATCACAAATTTACTAACATCTAAAATTGATTATTTATATAATATTGGATGGCTTTGAGGCAGACACAAGAAAATATTGTATGACTTATGAAAAATATTGGATGATTCGCAGAGTACGATATTTTCATAGGGAGTACAATATTTGTCATTGACCACGAAAATAAGCCATTTAATATTATCAATATTATCTAAATCCTCTAGAAAATTATCAAAATAGCAATTTAATAGAATCCTCTACAAATCATTGAGTCCTTCAATGGTGGCAACTGCCTGCTCTGATTTTATTCTTCATGTGACAACATGTTATTCTTCTTATCCAACAGAAATCACATCTTCTTTTTAATTTTGTAAATTAAGCAAACAAGCAAATTATACAGACTATAATTATAGTGTGCTTCTTTAAAAAAAAATGTAATTTTGTAATACATTATTTATGTGGAACCTGGATCAACTCTTAAAGGGAAAGTTCACCTTGAAGTCAAGATGGTTTTAATAAAAGCAGAAAAATGGGAGAAATTTATTAACGAAGGTTTGATGAAAATGGAAAATGGAAAAAGGAATTTTAAAGTTTTAAATTTGTGATGTCACATGCGAGCAGCTCCCCATAGGTAATGTGATATAAATTCCATAAACTGCCGTTTTCTCAGAAATTTGAAAATAATTTTACCTGTGCCTTCAATATATTATCAGAAACATTATTTCATATAGGCTTCTATGAAAAAAAAAACATTCAATTATCCTGAACCATTAAAAAATGGGAATTTATGGAATTTATATTACCTGACATATGGGAGCTGCCCGCATGTGACGTCACAAAATTGAAACTTTGAAACTTCATAACTCTGTTATTCTTTGGTGGATTTTCGCCAAACTTTCATTAATATGTTTCTCTCACTCTTCTTTTATTAACTTGATATCAGGGAGAACCTTGCCTTTAAGCAAATAAAAAATTGTGTACAATATTTCTCGACATTTTCTCATGTCTCACTACAGCATGTTTACGCACATTTCTTTGAATGTGGGATATGCGATATCATGTGGCATGAAATTCCCCATTTAATGTTATTAACCGTATCATAAAATACAAATCTGCATCCAAGTCCTACTATGGAAAGAAAGGAGCTGATAAATTTGGACAGGAAATAGTATATCAATATCTGCTGACATGGTATTTTATCAGCTTACCTGATAACCAAGTCATGTTCTTGAACACATTTCCTTAGAAGATCTGGATGGAGTTCCATATTCATGTATAACGCTGATGTATTTGGGTAGCGGGATGCTATACCATCAGCGACTTCTTTCTGGTCAGAAGCTAAGAAATTGAACATATGAATTACAAACCTAGCCAAATTAATCGTTTTGCATCATTTTATTTACAAAGACTTCAGACCACTTATCATTACATAGTATTACATAATTCCTTTATGAATAGTTATCCTCCAAGACTTCTCAGTTACAATGAATCAAATAAGGCTTCACATCAAATTAGCATCTTCGTGGGCACTACAAATAATAACCCTGATAAAGCATGTAGAATGCCAGAATTTTACAGCTTATTATAACCATTTTCTTCCTTTCTTTCTTTTTACAATCATTATCTTAGTATTTTATAGTCTCATTCTCTTATCTAATAAACTTAAATTACACAGTTGTGTTTGTTTTCAATTTAAATTGTCTTCAATCATGGGAAAAATATATATCAAATATTTCACTTGGATAAAATTTATGCTAAATATCTATTTTGTTTATGTATATGAATCTACATTCTGTTAATTATATTCAATGTATCCATGTGTTGTGTGACTATACTACTTGATTTGACAAATACTGAAAGTATTTTTTTTGTTATAGAAGTTATGTACACAAGAGAATGTGGCTATGTTTGTACCAAATGATTATTTTGTTTTTATTATGCAAGAAGAAAGATAAATTTCAATTTTATTTTTACTTTCAATCATTTACCATTCAACTCAGAGGATGGGTTTCACTCTAAAGATAATATTTTGAAATTTTCTAGTGTTGGCACTAGTGAATAGATTAGCCGAGTATAATTTTTTTTATATTATTCTATTAATCAGGCATGAGACAGAGAAATTCATAAAAAAGAGGAAAGATTGCGGCCCCCTATGGGAGGGTGTGGGAGCTAGGGGGTTCCCCCTCCCATGGTCGGAAAATTTTGGAATTTCAGGCATGAAAAACTCCCGTTTGATGCATTCTACAATCAACTTTTACTGTTTTGAAGAGGTTGTTTTAAAGACACTATATAACACTGTGGAAGACCCGTTTAAAAAATTGTCGAACTTTACTATCTGACATATCTGACAGTGTTTGAATGGACAAATAAACACCCTAGAACACCAAAGTTTGGACAGTTATGCTGTCACTAGTACAATATGTGAAATTGGCATCATAATTTTATATCGGGCGCATAGAAATTCTGCACACAGGCCAGTCTATTGGAAAAAGCTGGATATGGTCTCTCAATGATATCACTTTTTAAAGCAGCTTAATGATTGTTTTACACTGCAATTTTTTCAGGGCTTCATTTTAAAACTGTATCAAATACATTACTAGCATGGGGAATCATGTAGCTCAGATTTTTTAAACTGGAAACATTGTTATACAGTGCCTTTAACATATTCGAACATCAAATTAAAAGTAAAGTTAATTTGCTATGCATAGATCTGCAGCTAGCAGCTGCAGGCTTCAGCTGTGAACAATCTGAAAATATCATGAAGTAGGGCCTAAGCACAGGTGAAGTCTTGCTGGATTAAGACAAGTTCACACATGTATCGCACCAGGTACTAAAGTCTGGTAATGTAAAACAGCTCAAGGTAAATCACAACTCCTGTCGCGGCCGTCACTGCAAGCTCAACTTCATACTCACACTACACTACAGACATAGCCATAGTCCAACCACTGCCATTCATCTTGTTGGAAACATGTCCTTTACATGAGGGTCATTTTCCTCCACAGTCCTCATTTTTTTGTTGAAGAAACTACATCTAAACAACCTACAAATACTTGTAAAATCCATTACTATCCAACGCAGTCAAGAAGTAGCCTACGACCTTCGCATCCCTTTCCGCTCCGTAGTATTGCACTACCACAGTGGACGCATGCAGGTACATGCCTGCATGGCCAATGCACACATATACAGACTCATCCACATTCCCAATGCACACACTGCCGATCTCTCTCGAGGTCGGCGGGATATGGTAGCCTTAAAAAGACAAAAAAAGAAGAAAACGTGGATTCTTTTTTTCCGTGCACTTTTTTTTTCAGAATTTCGAAATTCGCGGATCCGCTGAGAAATCTCATGCCTGATTAATATCATGTCACTTTTCTTAACATTTCACATTTTTGCTCATGACATACCCCAATTGTATTTCATTTCATATTTCAAAAGAATGCACTACATCCTTTCAGAAAATGTGTACTTCTTCTGTTCTAGCTTGTATACTTTAGAAATTACTGTGGGTTTAAGTTCAAAACATTGCGTAAAACTGGTAATTTACAAATGAAACCCAAACAGGTCTCATTTCAAAACATATGGCGATATGCAACATAACAAAACTAGACAAAAACCTACTGTGTGATAATAATATTGCCATCACTCATAAAATATGGCTATGAACTAAACAGAAATGGAAGAAAACCTTGAACTTAAAATTGATTACTAACCCACTGTGACTGCCACGTTCTTATCCCTCGTCAAATAATCAATAACCGGTGGGACCATCATTCCAGAACCGAGAATCAATATTCTGTTATCGGTGGTCGCCATGTCAACTGGTATAGCACTGAAAAATGAAATCTAGCATGTGAATCAGTAAATTATGCGATGTGTATTTTGTAACAGAAGCCTAAAACAGGAATGGTTGCTCATTGATTTTCTCTACTTAACCCTGCACTTTTCGAGTGCATGTTTACATGCATGCATTGCATTGCCATTGTATTATTACCATGCATGTGTTGACTTGTACTGTTATCACACCTTCAGTGCACTGCCAGTATCATGTTTTTACACATATCAGCATATCTAGTAACCCGTCACCATGATACCCTGATAAAGTCACACAACCCAAAGGTGAGGAAAGAGCCAAATATCGTAATTATGATATGAAGTAGGAAAGTGCAGTATCCTCAAAAATCAAAAGTTTTAAGACCTTCACATATTGCAAAAGTTTGAATATTTATATTTTTCATTCAAAATATTTTTCTTTCTATGTTTAGGTTTCATAAGAAATGCGACTTTATCAGGGTATTATGGTGACAGGTCACAATTGTTTATTCCTTTTGTGTGTGTACATTGCTTGCACTACTGATTCTATTATTACATGCAGGAAACATTGGGCTTTACTTCCACTGAAATTTCACAAGTGTCTTACATGGTTGATTTTTGAGAAATCTTTAGTTGAACCTGAAAAATGTCTGGCACATGAAGGATTATGGGGTTGGCACAATAGGGATTCATGCATTGGCACTACACTATCAGCCTTATGGGCACACAGAAAAATAAAGCACAAAATAAATTGAACTGCAATTTCTTAGGGCTTCATTTGTAGACTTTCTCAGAGACACCAGTACCATGAAGGATCATGAAGCTCAGATTTTTTAACACTGGAAACATTATTAAAAGATGGCTTTAAGATTTTGTGACATTTGTTGGATATCAAAAACCTGGTAAAGTAGATTTGAAACTCTACTTACGGATCAATCTTCTGTCTCAACGTCTCAATGTACTGATATTTTGGAGTCAGCTGACCATTGGAACAAATAATGGCCTGCAAAATAAATGAATAAATATTTTGTTTAATTACTTGATCAATAATTAGATCAGAAGTACATGCACAAAAATGTTTTGTTGAATTACTTGATAAATAATTAGATCAAAAGTACACACACACAAAAAACCAAGAAGCAAATTTTCCTCAAGCAGTAAACCTTTCACAATTACCAACACATATGTTTCATAGAATAACCAATACACTCACTTATACTTAAATTTCCCACCCAAATACGTTACCATGTAAGAGAGTCAGATGGACAACACAGATAAACGGGGGAAACCCAATAAACCGAGGGTCTGATAAACTGATTTTTCATTAACAGAAAGGGTCCAATAGACCAATTATCGAATAAAGACCGATTATTGAAAAGATATCCCATAGTCTGATTGTCAATGGATCCTCTTTGACAATTAGATGATTGGTCTAATGGACCCTCTGTCCATCGGACCCTTGGTCTAAAGGACCCTCTGTCTATAAGACCCTTTACGATAATCCATCTTTCGGACCTTTGGTGTATTGGAATCTTTTTGATAATCCATGTATTGGATCTTCTGTCTATTGGACTGTAACCAGTTTCTTTAGGTATCTTTATGTCCTCATGGCCTTCTTATCTAATTCTCTGATCATCTAAGTCATAGCTATTAATATGGTCTTGTGATCATGATCTTTGACCTTGAAAGTCCAAATCTAATCACTTTGCATTTGTGTTACAGTCCATTCTTAACCTAAACTTAAGGATTGAATTACTATCAATGATACACAAATCAATATGGTTATGAATTGATAGTAGATAGATAAAAGACCCCTCAAAACCTGACCTTTGATCAATCAAATTCAAACTCAGTTCATCATTTATTGAAGGTTTATAATCAACTCAAACCTGAGCAAAACTCCATCAGCAGTTTGAAAGTTACCTAGGTAACAACATGATTGCAGACAGATTTAAGGTCATGTGACCACACATATTTTAGCTCTAAAATCTAATCAGTTCAAGATTGTATTAAAATAATACTTGACATTATTTTGATTAAATTCTCTCTAGCAAAATATAGTACCATAACATGTTAGGAAAAAGCCAATTAAACACAATGCTCAATTAAAAATAAGCAAGATACAAAGCAACTGTCAACATTTGTGAGCCGCTCCGACGGTAGGAGGCAAATGTCGCAAAAATCATTTTTTGTTTTTTGCTTGATTCAAAATCTCCATATTCTTAGCTTTAAAATGATATATAACACTTGAAATATAGGCAAAAGGAAAGGGGCGAAAAACGCGACCGAAAGTTTAATTTTTAGACAGCGCGTCAAGGAAGTTAACGGAGAAATAGGCGTTTAAAGTTTCATCATGAATTCACACGCAGTCGGGCGCGGATGCGCCCTTGAATTAGTGATATAATTCCTAAAAAGTCCTTAGCAACCGGGGCTTCACCTGCATCAAAAAAGCTGAAAATTGGCATGGTGACAGACTGTACTCTTGTCCAGTTGTATGCAAAATGTCAAGTTCATTTATTAATGTTTACAGTGGAAAGTTTAATGATGAATGTGACAATGTAAAATGGAACTACCGCTAATCTTCTGCCATTCGGCGCAAATGTGTCGCTACAATCATAGCAATATCTTTAATTTAATTAATCTTACATGTAATATAATTCATTATGGAAAAATAGTGTTTTCATTGTTTTTGATATTGATGATGTCCTAAAATTTCTTAAGAGAATAACAAACACAAACACCATATGTAAATTTAACGCTACAACCCAGTTCTTGCTGTATGTCACTGTATAGCCATTTGCTGCGGCAATTAATAACTGTACAGCAGTTTTTGTTGTCGTTTCCAGTTTTATGAGAGAACATCACTTTTAGCTTTCACTTGAGTCATGTAAGAATTGCAGAGGACGAATAGTTATGCGAGATCGTTATTTGTTAAGTCTGGAAACCAATAAGAATTTGTGTAAGATCGTGCGTTCTGTATTTTTTCATAATTCAAACACACCGCCTTTCCTATAGCAGAAATAAAAATATTTCCATAGTAATACATGAAATCCTTGTATGCTGCTGGTTCTTTTTTTAATTATCCATGTGTTTTGCTGGTAGAAGTACAAGACCATGTACATGTATATAACTTATGTAGTATGGGTATGCAAGTTTTTCATAGACCCTTTTATGCTTCTTACGTAACTCCCGTCCCTCAACAAAAGAAGTTTGAAACGCTTTCTATAGAAAGGGGATTAACACGTGTAGCACTACCTGGCCGAGATCCGGGTCTATTGTTTTCTTTATTAATAGTTGTTCGTGTATTATCCACTTGAACCAGTTGCAAACAACTAACTTGAAAGAGAGAACACTCGCCGTTTTCAGTTTCAGCAAGACACAATACTTTCTTTAATAATCTCAACTCTGAGATGCAAACCAATGTAAAAAGGGAGGCACGAAAATAATTCACACCTCTCTCTGTGGTAGCGTCCACTTTATATAAATCTGTGTTGTGATCGGCACTGGATTGTTGAAAGAGAGATTACGCATTTTTGCTCTTAAATTTCCCTATAGCATTCCGAAATCAAACAGAGAATTCCAAACAATTTCTATGTCAAAAGCATGGGACACTCGGGTGTTTGATTACAGGGGGGAAAAGAGTGTGTTTAATGAATAGAAATTCTATCACGATCGTTAGGGACGGAGTACGCTGTAATCCCCTCCCGGAGCTATTCGACGTTGTATTTCCATTCATCGTTGGTTTGATTAAATAAAGTAAAAAGCACTACATGTCATCGGCATACAGTCACACACCAAGTATAGCTGTCTGTGAAAAAGCTATACTGCAAATACGCCGGCGTGCCGATGTCACGTGACAGCGGACCATAAGTCAACACCGGTTCGGACGAGCGTCGCTGATACGACTAACGTTGACGGCACGAGAAAGGGTTTGGAAAATTGCCTGTTTGGTCATTTAGAATTCGATTTCCAAAGCTGAAACCACACATTAGATAGAATAAGATAACAACTTTTCAAAACTGAAAAAAAATGAAAATAATTCACCGAAAAATATGGATGGGTTGGTTTTGGCGTTTCTCTGTGATTTCGCTCTGTTGCGACTTTTGCCCCTAATCCGTCGGAGCGGTCTCAACATTATCCAATCAGTTGCTGGCTTTTTGTATGCTATATCGGGGGGGGGGGGGGGGGGGGGGGGGGGGGGGGGGGGGGGGGGGGGGGGGGGCGGATCCGCGCGTCTCGCGTCGATCCGGCGCGATCGTGCCTGGGAAAAATCGCACGACCAGTTACCCATCACGTAATCTACAAGATCGTACATTTATTACCAGGAATTAATTCAATCACTTAATTACTGCTAATTTATGCTAAAAGTCATAATTAAGTCCTGTAAAATCAACTAAAAATTAACGCTCCAAACACCTACTAATTTTGTGTCTGGACACAATCGTCTTTAAGCATTCTTACCACAGTTTACTTTGAAAATAATCAGATCAAAATTGATTTCCTCATGCTAATTCATTCCATTGTTTTTTTCAAATTTCCTTGATGTCATTTCTTTGTTTTTTCAAACCTATTGTTTTTCTATGTTTTTGATAAATTGTCAGGGACACTTTTTGCTGCGTCATAAACGGAGGCACAAAATTAAGTTAATTTCAACCAATAAAAGGTAAAAATAATCATACATTATGAATTTGGGCTGAAACACAATTTGTATTGGAAATGTACACAAAATCCCACGTTGTTGCAGGCGATTTTTGGGCGTGACATGCAAGTCACAATAAATGTTACGTAACTTGGGAACCGCGTACCGGGACGTCGCAAATTTGGTCTTAAAAAATGCGCGACATTCGAGAGAATAAAGTCATGAAACGCCATGGCAATTGCTTCTCACGTCGCAGACATTTTGCGCGAAACGTCTGGGGGGGTTAATCACGTTTCTTCACTGGATTTATAAACTGGGAACAAACAAAAATGTTTTCTTACGTCCTTGACCACTCTTGAGAAGTCTTCTTCCTCTAGTGGCTTTGATGCATCTGATGTTAACTGTAGAGACAAAAATGTTAATCTGAATGTAATTACATGAGCAGTTGTAACCTATGGTACCCGAGACATCTCAAGCTAACAATTGATTACTCAGATACTGAGCCAGAAATATCTCAGGCTGCTTGAGTGAAATGATACAAATGATATGATACAAGCAGAAAAAGAACAAGACATACAGGACTCACAAATAACTATTTACAGGCTGTATCTTGCTCAGCAAGACAATGGTTTTGTGGATGTGCATACACAGGCAGTGTTACTCCTAGCAATGAGGGTCTGTACTCTATTTAGACAATCAAACCACATCCAGGGCAGGGGTTACTTACACATTCATAAAATGTAACCTGTCACGATACCATTACCCTGATAAAGTTGTACATCTTATGAAGCACAAACACAGAAAGAAAAATACTTTGGGTGAAACATAAAAATATTCCAACTTATGTAACAGTGAAGGTCATACAACTTTTGATTTCTGAGGACAGTTAACTTTCATACTTTAAATCATAATTACAATATTTGGCACTTTCCTTACCTTTATTTAAGTTGTGCAACTTTATAAGGGTATCGTGGTGACGGGTCACAAATGTAACCGTAAGTGAGAATACTATTTCATAATAGCATCACATTACACTTCTTACAGTTTCATTTATTGTCCCAATGACACTTCCAATCACATTCTGCACATTGCCACACGAAAGGGGAGCATTAAACTTGGCTCACTTTCAGAAAGATTATTTGTTAAATTTCATGAACACGTACACCGACAGACTGATACCTTTTTAAACTACATCAATGAGCCCCACAAAAATTAAGTTTACTGATTCAGAGTATTATGCCAGGTTCATACTGCTCAGCTGGCCATTTTGGTTTTGTTCTCCCCCTCCCCTTTCCCTCCTACAGTTCCCTAATTTCCTGACATCATAAATAAAAACTGGCTAGCCTGCGGATCTGAAAAGCTAGTCTCAAAAACAGACAAGAGTCTGACAGTATATGACTGAACAAGTACTGCAACTTCGTAGTTTCAATTTGTTATTCTACATGTTCACCAATGTTATTCTACAATGACTTATTTCCCTTATCCTTCCAAAATGTCGATATCCCACCTACCAGTTCGGGTACAAGGGGCGCCAACAATCCACCAAAGAAATCCGTCGCCTCCCGCGGCAGCTGCGCCGGCATGTTGTCGATGGAGCAGACCAGGACCCCATCCCCGGAGAACCTCAGCGACTTAAAGTGCTGGTGGCGGTGGTCGGCATCGTAGAGGCAGAACGGCGACTCTATCGAGGTGCAGTCCGAGATGAACTCGACGGAGCCGCCTGGATCGGCCGTGATGTCGCAGATGGCGAGGAGCCGGTGGGGTAGCCTGGGGCAGCCGGGTTCCTCCAGGGTCTTGGGGATGTTCTCGGGTCCCAGCAGCGTCTGGGTGTCCATGTTGGTCAGGAATCGGGGGTGGTTGACGTCCCAGAAGATGCCGTTGATGATACACGATGCCCATGGTCCAATCTGAAGTGGGAAACATTGCAAGATTGTCAACCTCTCATAGTTAATGGTTATATACATGTATTACAAAAAAGTTGATTAAAATTAGCGTTGCAC